>QJNV01000532.1:0-29163 GCA_004155935.1 Monosporascus sp. GIB2
TTGTTAAGATATTTAAAACTATATACCTTAACAGATTTCCTAGTAATTTGTATGGGACAATGTTAAGAAAAAGATTTCTATGTTTAACCGTTTATTTATCAGGGTTATTATTAGAAATATTTTTTGATGATTATATATTATTTTTATTATTTAATCGTAAATTTAATTCAGGTTACTGTTCGTTAGTATCTATTTTTGTTAATTAATTATAAACATGCGATTTTGGCGATTTTGTATGGGAAATGGTGGCGCGTTGGGGGGGTGGAGCGTGAGGGGGGGGTCCGACTTACTTTCTCTTTGTACTGGGGTTCTCACAGACCGGGGTGAGGTTGCACTGATGCTACTCCATGATTTCACAAACTACGATAGCTTCTCAGTAATTACCTGTTGATGTGCAAGTTATGAGATAGAGAATTCGTTGACCACATGGGAAAGGGCTCATCATCACCGTCTCCATGGCAGAATCGCAAGCTCTGCTAACAACATTATTCCTTGCCCAGCGGGTAAGGCATTGTAACAGCATTTCTCGAAAAAAGAAAACTCTCATCGAGACAGTTTGCCCTTATAAGTATGTCGCAAAAGCGGCACCGCTATTGAGTGGCTAGCAACAGCGCTATATGTGGTCAATTTGTTACCACGACAAAGGGTATGCGAGCACGGCCAAGTTGTAGGGGATTCCAGTTTCGATGCTATGGGAGCGATATGTAGTTTGAGTGATGTGGACATGGCGAGTCAGTCCATCACATCCACGTGGAATCGTCTTGTGATCAAAAATTAAGGGAGTCGCGAATATGCATTTGGAAACTTCCTCGATACCTGTCAACTTACCTAATTCAGAGGCTTGTTTGAATTTTGAATGTTCACGTCGACTCCCAGCCTCCTTCCGCGTCCATGGCTTATTTTTCGTGGTTATGCCTCAGTCCCTTTAAATCTCAACCTGGGTCGCCATCGGTCGCTCTACTTAACGTATTCATATACTTTTGGTAGATGGATAGGCATCAAGGGGGGCATAAAAATCACTATGGAATGGGGGCATGGGGCCTACATTTACGGATTACTTCGACCGTTGACGTTACGAGCAGTTTGGATTCGTGTGGCTATTGCTTCAAGAAAGTTTAAGGGGCTCGCCGAAGATTACGAAGTTGTATAAAGTATATATATTCCGTGTCAGGACTATTCGTCCCGAGGACGATTTCAGATATTGTTGGTCCACCTTAGGGCAGCGCTACCATACTAGGCTTACTCGCTCGCTCCGTATTCCGGGAATCACGGCTCAGGATGTGTCAGGCCCAGCTGAAGTCGATCAAATAACTAAGCCTCGGCTTTGTTTGATCAGTTATTAAAGGCAAATAACTTTATGCACTCTGGGTTCCTTTTTCTCTTAGCTACAGCTGTATCTACGTGTATATAAGGAGGCTTCGTTACCTTTACTTTTTATCAAGGGCTTTTCAAAGGTTATGCAACTGTTAACATATACTTTTCTTTTTAATTATATGCTTTAATACGTAATGCGTAGTTTTATAGTTATAAGCTCGATCCGCACTTTCTTTTAATCTTGATTTAATATATTTGTTATATACGTTCCGTTTGTTACCGCACTAGCAGTGCGGCTCCGCTTAGCTAACGCAACGCTGTATATACGGAGGCATTTCGTGCCTTTTAGATAGTGTCCTTCTTTTCTTCTTCGTGCAACAACAAGATACTTTACTTAGACCCAGAGACGTTCAGCGCCGTGACATAAAGTTAATATGGAAGCTTTTTAACAACGCTGTTATAATCTAGTAATATAACGTTAGATTATAATACTTAAAGATACAGGTTCGAATCTTATTAGAAGCCTTTTCTCGAAACCTCGACATCTCTTAGGCTTTGGAATAGCTAATATTTTTTTCTTCTCGTTTTTGCCTTACCATTACGGTATTTCCTTATTGGGCAGTTACTTAATGTCGTAAAAGCTTTAGCTGTTAGGTCCTAACAGCTTGGGGGGTTGTATTAAATCTAGCTAAAATCGATTAAACAACTAAGTTTAGCTCTGTTTAATTAGCTATTAAAAAGAAATAACTTTATGCACTCCGGGTTCCTTTTTCTCAGCTACAGCTGTATCTACGTGCAGATAAGGAGGGTTCGTTACCTTCACCTTTTATCAAAGACCTTCTAAAGGTTATGCAACCGTTAATATACACTTCTTCTTCAGTTATATGCTTCAGTGCGTGATGCAGGGTCTCACAGAATGTCAGGTTGCATACCGCCTTTTTCGACCTACCGGATGTGGGCTTACACGGACCACCTCTTTGCGAGCACCATTCAGAGCTCTCAGAATCCGCCGGACTACCAGCTGATCGGCGTTATCGATAACTTAAAGATTAACCGCACCAGTTACCCTTTGGGAATTTTCGAAAAATCCTAGGGAACCCAAGGAGGTGGTGCGTGTAGACCCACACCTAGTAGGTCGAAAAAGGCGGCATAAGGAGTTTTCGTAGGATTACGTAGCAGGTGTAGCTGCATTTCGTTCTCCCAATGAGCTTAATACAATGCCTTTTATTGCTGTGGCGATGCGTCTGCAAATGCAGCACAGCAACATTGCCCAAATACTTGTATCAATTCAGCCGGCACAGCAGGTTGCATTGCTCCGTGACACTTTGGGGTAGCTGCGGGGGAACTGCAGACCGACGCCCGTCCCTGGTGTATAAGGAGTGAATTATTGAACTTATAGCAGGGGTTGGAATCCCACTTCAATCGCTACCGCGACCATTTCTACCTGCTCGGTTACTTAGCTAGTGAATGGAGCGACTCCCCATCAGAATAACATGGTACATGTTATAGTAAGGGTCAAGGTCTAGCTACAAGTACAGTAACATGTCTCTCTGTCAGTGTTGTATATATATGGCAGGCTTTTGCCACCTACATAAACAGCTAGTTAAAACATTAATATATACGATCATTATCCTAATTTTCAGCAGGTTATAAGCTTAGAATCCCGCGTTCAAACTATGTATAACTAAATACAAATTCTTATAAGTTTAATAAATTATTTAAGCTAAAAGAAGTTATTTCGATAATATATTTATTCGAACTTATTATTAATATTTAATAACTATTTTTAACAAAATTATTATAATCGCTGTTATTAATTATTAATTTTTATCTTTATAAAAAGGTAGTATAATTAACGAAAATGAAATTCCAATCCGATTTATTTTAAGCTAACAAGCTTAATTTAAACGGGAATAATCGGGGCTTTTATTAAGAGTTGTACTATTCGCATATTAGTTTTTTAATAGAAGCTACACATTACTTTTTTTACACCTGCCACCGGGCCGTTAAATTTCTGACGGCCCGTTTAACGCGCTTTTCAGTCCGCTAGGAAACGCGTAATTACTCCAATTTCCTATATTACAACAGGTGCATTATTATTACGAAAAGGTAATTAAATTAATACCATAATAACACTTTTTAATATTATAACAATTATAGCCGCTATAAAACCCAATAAAGTTATTACGGTTTTAAATTAATTTTTAAGGTTTAAGAACTTCAAATTTTCGTTTAATAATAAGCCGGAAACCCATTTACCGTTTCGGCCGAAAACAATAATAATCCCAAACCCCCTTAATAACTATTTAAAAACCTTTAAGTAATTAAACGAATTAAAATCCGCTTTAAAAATATTCGCAAAGGTGTTATGACATAACTAGTCAAACCTCGGAAGACGGTCTCTTGGCAAGCCGTAAAACAGGATCCAAATAAATCAGTTACGTAACATGGATTTATGGGGATTTAATAAATTTAATTAAAGTCACGACATAAATTTATAAGGATTTAATAAATCCAGTTAAAATTACGACATAAATTTATAAAAATTTAATAAATCTAGCTGAAATTATAAAACGATATATACGTTCGTTATTATATAATTAAATAACGATAATTTTTAATATAACTTCGTTACCCAAAACACCTTTAGTATTACAAAACGTAATTAAATTATTACTTTATTATTTAAACTTTTACAATATTTTACTAATATAAACCCGTTAACTTAAATTTAATAATTAGTTAATTAACTTAACCATTATACGTTAAAAGCTTTTATTTAATAATACCGTTAAATTTTAAATAATATCTCGATAATATAGTTACTAATAAGTAACCCGCTCACGAAATTCCCAGAAATAACGATATGGATTTAAACGAAAAAAAACAAATTCCCGCCTTAACCAAAAAAGAAATTTTTCGACGTTTAAACCTGGTAAATTAACGTATTAACTAACTTAAACGCGATAACGCAAAATTTATTTCGACTTTTTAAATAACCCGAACTTTTTTGGAATAAGTACTATAAATCCCTAAAAAGGTATCGGCTTAACTAATCTAAAATAAGGAACTTAAAAAAATATTAAAACCTTTTAAGTTTAAACTTTTCGATAAAACGTTTATTAAGTTATAACTATTTTTTACTTAATATCGAACATATTTCGGGTATTTTCTAATACGATTAATTATTTTAACCGCGCGAATTAAATTCGCAACAGGATAACTTTTAGGATATATAATTATTTAATTTAAACCCGTTATACGAAAATACGTTATTATGCCTTTAAAATAATAAAATATGGAAATAATACGTATTTATAACGATTACGAAATTTTTAAATAAACCCTTTAAAAAGTTTTTAAGGTAATAAACGAAAAAAACAAAATAAAAATAAGCATTTAGCAGTTACGATAAAAAGGATTTACTTTTCGTTATGGTACTAAATTTATTTAACTTTTCTTAAAACTTAATTAAAAATAAAAAATATTAATAATTCGATTTTTTAACGGCTTTAAAAAAAAATACAAAAAAAATTGTTTAAGAAAAACTAACCATAATACTTAATAAATTATATCGCTAAAGTTATTAAAATTAATAATTAATAATACGCCTAATAAATACGTAATACCAAAAAAAAAACGATAATAAATTACGACATTATGCTAATACTAGCGCACTTCGACGATAATATACCGCACATAAAACGGAACCCGGATTTATAAAAATTAAAATAATTTAAAAAAAAAAATTGGAATAAAATTAAATGTTATAACTGCAAAAAAACAAATTATACGGCCGTACGATATAAGGAACCTAAATAATTAAAAAGTTAAACCCCGGTACCGGAAAAACGATTTATTAAATTTTATAAAAAACCTTTTAATTTAAATAATAAAACTTTTACCATAATACGAAAAAAAAAAACTTAAATAAATTTTTCGATATAATTATTCGATAAAAATAAAAGGAAACTAAAAAATTTTCCCAAGCAAAAATCTAATAATATTAAGGATATATAATTTTACGAATATAACAAAAAATCCAGCGACGATTATTTTAAATTATAAAGGAATAACTTAAAAAATATTAAAAATAAATAAAAGTTATCTATCCCGGTATTCCAAATATTTACGGACGAAAATACGTTATATATTATCGACGCTTAAAATATTTAATTTACGAAATATAAAAATAATCGATTTACTAACGAATTACGCGTATAGCACGAAAAAAATTTAACTTTTTTAATAAAATAAGGAATAACAAAAAAAATAAATAATAATATAGGTATCTCCGGATTATCAGCTCCCAGGAAAATATCGATAACAAAACAGCTAAATAAAATTAATTACCTAAAAAACGATACCCTCAAAAAAACCCTTTCTATCACTATAAGTAATATACCCATAATTTAAGGAACGAAATAACTTTAAAAAAACGTAACATAGCCATACGATAATTAATCGTAAACCTTTATTTTTAATTATTTATTACCATAAACTTATAAAAACGAAAAAGAATTTTAATTAATCTGGAATAAATTATTTAAAACTTATGAGGAAAAAATAATAATACCTTTACTTAAGAAATTATTTACGTTATAAAAAAATAATTTATACGATAAAAGCAAAAAATGCAATAATAAATAAAAAAAATAATTTAATTAAAAAAAAAGGTAAAAATACAAAAATATAAAAATACGTAATTTTAAAAAAATACTAAACGTTATGTAGCACGTATTAACGAATTAAAATTACAAATAAAAAAACAATATTACCTTATTAAATAATTACGAAACTAAATTAAGGACTTAAAAAAAAAAATACGATAATTTAAGGAAAATTACCCAAAAATATTACGCCTTTTGTAAAAAAGCCGTAAAAAGGCAAAACCCTAAAAAGTTAATAAAAACTTCCCAAAAAAGCTTTAACAATAATAAAAAAAAAAACCTTATTATATTAAAAATACGAATTAAAATATATTAATATACCGTTATAATAGATAACGGAATTTTAAAAGGTAATTATATTACGCCTAAAGTAATTAACCGTTTTAAATTACTATAAAAATACAAAAAGGATTTTTATATTACGAATATTACCGAAAGTTAATTATTTCTTTACGATAATAATAAAATTACGCG
This sequence comes from Monosporascus sp. GIB2, assembly GCA_004155935.1. Taxonomy (NCBI): domain Eukaryota; kingdom Fungi; phylum Ascomycota; class Sordariomycetes; order Xylariales; genus Monosporascus; species Monosporascus sp. GIB2. The sequence continues at coordinate 6,459 of QJNV01000532.1, forward strand.
CGAAATTAATTATCTTAATACCGTTATACTAAAATAATACATAACCATTAATTTCGATATCGTACCGTTAAAAAATTACGATATAATTTTAAAAACGATATAATTACGCCAATATAACCCCTTAATCAACTAGATAATTAATTAGGTGAAATTTTTTTTACGATTTAACGATAAACGATAAAAAAAAAGCGGAAATTTTAATACTTAATTAAAAATAACAACGAATACCGGCATAAAAATACGATAAAAACCTTACCACTTATAGGAAAACGACATAAAAAAAAAACATTATAGAAAAATTCGACGTATTATTATTACTATTAAAGCGAAATTATAGTAATTAAATAATAACTTACAATAATTAACCTTTAAATTAAAAAAATTAATTAATATATTATTATAATATTACAAATACCGAAAATTTTTTAATAAAAAGCTTAAAACTAAGTTACCGGAATATAATAAATAAAACCATAAAATTATCCTTAAAAAAAAATATCGATTAAATTTTACCCTATCTATAATTTTAATAAAATAAAATTACAAATACTCCGAAAATATTTGGAAAACCGACTTAAAAAAAGATGGATTCGACTATTTAAATTATTAGCTAATTACCTTATATTCTTTATCCCGAAAAAAAATAATAAACTTCGATTAATTATGAATTATTAACAACTTAATAATATTATTATCAAAAATTAAATATTATTACCCTTAATTGACAAAATAAAAAATCGTTTTTATAAAACATAATAATTTACAACCCTTAATCTCAAAAATAAATATAATTTAATTCGAATTAAAAAAAGTTATAAGTAAAAAACGGTATTTCGAATAAAATACGGTTTATATAAATATCTTGTTACCCCTATAAAACTTACTAACGTACCTACTACTTTTTAACGTATAATTAACCATATCTTTAAAAAATATCTTAATATCTTTATTATATATTATCTCGATAATATCCTTATTTTTTCAAAAACTAAAAAATAACATAAAAAATACATTCACAAAATATTACGATTATTTCAAAACGTTAATTTACTAATTAATACAAAAAAAAGTTAATTTCATATATAAAAAATAAAATACCTAAATCATATTATTATTTCCGGATATATCAAAATAAACTTTAAGAAAATCGCTGCAATATTTAATTAAATATAATTTACCACGGTTAAAGAAATATAAGCCTTTTTTGGATTTGCTAATTATTATCGAAAATTTATCAAAAATTTTAACCGGATAATTATGTTTTTTAACGTTTTTATACGAAAAAAAGAAAAATTTTAATAAATACCGAAAACGGAAAAAGCTTTCCAATAATTTAAAAAAATAATTATAAATTAATTAATATTAATTATATACGATTTTAACCGCTTAATAAAATTAAAAATTAATATGTTAAATTATGTATTAAACGTAATAATCGGATAACGAAATAATTAAAATATTTTATATCTTATTATTTTCTTTTTTTATAAATTGTAAAAATTTAAATTACGATACGTTATTTTTAATAAAAAATTTTTAATTATTATTAAAACGTTTCGCGAATTTAAACATTTTTTTAAAAATAACTAACATTAAATTAAAATATATACGGATTACAAAAATTTTACCCGATTTATTATAACTAAAAAACTTACAGCATAATAACTCCGTTACGCCGAAAAATTAACCGAATATAACTTTATTATTATTTATTGTAAAAATTAAAAAAATAACCGGGCCGAAGTATTAAGTAAACGAACAAATTTCGAAAAAAAAATTATTAAAATTAACTATGCCATATTTAAAACTACTTTAAAAAAATATTTACGATTATGATAAATCGTAATAATTACGATAACACCACCAAAAATACATAAAACAATTCGAAATTTTAATATACATATATAAAACATAAACGATTTAATATTTATATAAATATCCGAAAAATATCAAAAATATTTCGTTAAAAATATATATAAATACGTTTTATACGGATATCCAAATATTAGAAAAATATTAAAAAAATTACGACGATTTTACCGTTTCCCTAAAATAAGAAAAATAATACAAAAAGTTATACGGTAATACGATATTTACGTTAAAGCAAAAATACGAAAATATAAGCCTTACGGAAAATTACAATTATTATTAATCGCAAAACGATTATAAGATTTTATCATTATAAATTTTATCATTAAATTTCCTTTATCAGAAAACCTAATTACGGACATATATTACGACAGTATTTTCGTAATCGTAAATCGGTTTATAAAATTTTCTTATTTTTTACTTTATAACGAAAATATAAATACCGAATAAATAATATATATTTTTTTTAAAAACATTTTTAACATATACGGATTACCATACAAAATTATTTCGGATTAAGAAATAATATTTATTTTTAAATTTTAACAAAACTTAATAATTTAAGTTAATTTAAATTATAAATTATTTAACGTATGTCGGCCGTAAACGGATAAATAAATAAAACGATAAAATTAAATATTCGAAATATACTTACGATATTACATTAATTACGAACAAAATAATTAAGTAAAAAAATTATTAATAATTTAAATAACTTATAATATTAACTATTATAAAAATATTAAAACGACGCTAGTTATAGCCAATTTCGGTTTCATACCGGAAATTTATAAGGAAACATAAAAAAAAAAATTACTTAACGTTAAAATAATCCTTATATCAAAATAACTTAAATAGCTATATTAAAAAATAAAAACGAAACTCGAATTCGTACGTAATTAAATAAAAAAATATTATAACTAAAAACGGTTAAAAGGATTAATTTTTTTAAAAGGAAAAATAATTTACTTAACCATCAAAAACATTTAAATAAAACGACTTAATAAAAAACTCGACTTTAAATATATCGGTTTTTACAAAATTATCAAAAAAATCTTAAATAATAATTATCAATTAAATTTACCATCCAAAATTAAACTTTATTTAATTTTCTATATATCCTTACTTAAATTAACTACGAATACCATTAAAATATATACCAAATAAGATAATATGGAAATAAAAAACGAATAAAAATATAAAATAGAAAAAATCTTGGATATGCAAAAAATTAACGGACTTACTTAATATCTAGTTAAATAAAAAAAATATCTAAACTTAAAAATTTTTTAGGAACCCGCTAAAAACCTTATAAAATTTTAATAACTATTAAAAAATTTTTATTAATGGCGCCCAAAATAATATCCTAATTAATACCATTAACGGAAACATACCTTAAATTATCCTTATTGAAAAAGCCCTGCACCACGGCAATTTCCAGTTCAGCCGTTATGCGAATCTTTTCGCCCTTACGCTTCAAGTCCTCGAATTTATTCAAATTTTTTACGTTTTAACGAATTAATTTAACCTTTTTTTCTCGCAAAAAACTTATTATTTATCGATACGAATTAAATACGCGATTTGCTCGGAAATTTCGGATATTTTATTTAACAAATTTTTGCGAAACTTAATAAAGTAATCAGTAACCGTTTATTTTTTTAATCCAGGCGATTTTTAACGCGATTAATATTATTTAATTAAAAAAAAAAACCGCGAAATTATTATAACGATAATTGTAATATCGGACGTACTATTTATAACGCTTAAAATCTTTAATTATAACGTACCGCGTTTTTTTTTTAAAACAAAAAATATAAAACATAACGTTAAAACCAAATTTAAAAATATAATAAATAAAAAAATAACATTTTCCTTTTAGTTAGGACGATTACGAAGTTTACGGTTAAACATACGACTAAATATAATAAAAAAACAAAAACATTTATTAAGAAAAAAATTTTCGAAACGAAAATTTAGAAAAAAAAGGATCGTATTATAACATAACTGGTTAAACTTTAAAAAACGGTTTTTTGGCGAACCGTAAAACAAAATCTAAATAAATTAATTATGTAATATAAATTTATAAGAATTTAATAAATCTAATTAAAATTACGATATGGATTTATAAAAATTTAATAAATCTAATTAAAATTACGATATAAATTTATAAGAATTTAATAAATTTAATTAAAATTATAAAACGATATATATGCTCGTTATTACATAATTAAATAACGATAACTTTTAATATAACTTCGTTACCTAAAATACCTTTGGTATTACAAAACGTAACTAAGTTATTACCTTATTACTTAAACTCCCATAGTACTCTGCTAACATAAACCCGTCGATTTAGGTTTAATAGTTGGTTAATTAGCCTAGCCGTTACAAAAGGCCTAAAACTTCAATTTCGTTAAGCGAAATTTAATTAACTTTAAAAAAGGTAAAAACGATAATAAGCTACTTATACGCGTTAATTTTCGCTATAATTAATACTATCACCCCTCTAACTTATTAACGGGCCTTCGCCGTACAAAAAGTAAAAAAACTACGGCATATCCCTAAAAAGCGATAATAATACGTAATTATAAAAATAATTAGGAATAATTTTTCCGTATATATAAAGATAATAAAAATTAACCGCTTTAATATAACTATAAACCATTACCGCGTTCCAAAATATACGTTATATATCGCTAATTAAGCGAAAATTTATATTAACAAATAAAAGCTTCCATATATAATAATATATTACGCCTTCGCGAATTACGTAAAACTATTCGTAAAATAACCGGCGGCCGGAAAAAGTTAACGTTTAAAAATATTAATAATATACGCCTAAAAATTCGGAAACGTATACGTAAAAATTTTACCATTACGCAAATTTTCGTTAAACAATTCCGTATTAAAACTTATTATTTTAAAATACGTTAAAACAACGACGATCCTATTATTAACAAATTTATTACCTTTTTTTGGGTTATACCGTATTATATAAAACTTTAAAAAAAATATTTATAAATACTTAATATAAATAATATATATAAAACTAATCGCTTTAAAATATTTTTGTTAATTATATAAATTAAACGGTTTCGGGCTTTATTTTTAACCGTATTTTCGCCTTAATTAATAACGAAATTTACGAAAATTATAAATAAATATTTTTTTATTTAAAACGTTTTTATTAAAAAATTAAAATTATTAAATTTAACGTTATTATTAATAATTTTAATAATTAATTACGAAAAATTATACGAAAAATTTTCCAAAACGCCAAATTATAAATTTGCATTTTTCATATTAATAAAAACGTAATTGCTAACGTAAAACGGAAATAAATCAAATTATTAATTTCAAATAATAAAAAATTTTTATAACTTAAAAAACTTTTTTTTATTAACGGAAACGACGTTATTTTTAATTTAACAAAATATTTATTATTTCGGCGATATAACCGTTTTAACCGGGATTAATATTTTTATAAATAACTATTTAATAATATACTTTTAATTAAAAAAAATTCCTTATTTTTTAAAGTTTTATAATTTACGTAAAAAACGAAATTTAATTCGTTAAAACCTAAAATACGATCGTAATAAAATTCGGTAATATATAAAACCTAATTATCCGATATTTCGAATTTACATACTTTTTTTACCGCAATAAATAATTTTATACGTAAACGATTAAAAATTTTAATTTCGGCGTAAAAATTATATCCCTAACCGAAATTAATTATAAAGCGTTAAAAAATTACGTATTTAATAATAAAACGAACTTTTTAAAATTTTAAATTAATTTCGAACAATTATTCGAAACTTAACAAAAAAATTTCGAAATATAAATAATTAAAAATATTTTTAAAATACGGAAAAATTAAATCGATAAGAAATATCTTAATAACGCGTTTACGTAATATTCTTATAAATATTTGAAATTAATTAACGTTAAATATAAATATACCTTAAATTTTATCTTTATACGTTCGCGGCCGTAAATCGAAAAAATACCGCTTTACGAATACAAAATAATTAACGTTAAACGGCATTTTGGGATTTCGTATTATTACGAAATATATTAAAATATCCGTTATACGTAAAATAAACTTTATATCGTAAATTTACGCAAAAAAAATATTTATTAATTTTGGTACTTAAATAAAAATTTCGTTAAAATCGATCTCGAATTAATTATCCGTAACCCTTTTATAATTGTACTAAAAGGCCGCCCGGCGTCCCACCTTATTATAAAATTTAACGAAATTATTACCAATATATAAAAATCCCGGGCTAAAAAGTTACGCCTTATAAATAACCGTACGAATAAGTAAGATAATAATTTAACTTTATTATAGCGGAAAAAACGTTTTTATTAAAAAAAAACGGAAAAAATAAAATAATTTTTACGCCCGAAAATAAAGGCGACTCGCTAATAGCAAAAATCTCGTAATTAATTATTAATTTTAACATTAAAAACGAAACAAACGGGTAATTATATCGTGGTAATTTTAATTAAAATCCTTAGCTAATATACGGAAATTCGGATTCGGCTTTCGAAACGGTTTCGTTTATTAATTATAACGGAAATTAAACGGTAAAAAGCGATTAGTTAAATTATTTAATGAAAAGTAATTTAAGTTATTAAAATTTTCTTAAATCTTATAAGGTTATCTAAAAAACGAGTTATTTTTATAGTAATTTCGCTATTATATATAACGTTATCATAAAAGTTATAAAAATTACCCTAATTTTTTATACTAACAATTAAACATATTTACCAATAACTAAACCTTATTATTATAATATTTTTCGATAAATTAATTACCTTAATTAAAACGACAAAAACCATATAAAAATTATCGTAATACGATAAGTACGCGTTAAAATATTAACCGTTTTTTTCGTTATTATTAAACGAAACGTTATATAAATACGTTATAAAATTAAACCTTTTAAAATATTTTAGGTAAACCCCCTTTTTCTTTTTGCAGTTATATCCCTTTTTTATACCTTATACTTTACTTATACGTATTTTCGCAACGAAAAATCGGAAAATTAAACAAATTTTAATTTTCTTACCTATAGCTAATAAGGATTAAAATAAGCTATAAATTTTTTTTAAAAAACGTTACGTTATTAAATTATTTAAAGATAAGTAACGAATGTTATAAAGTGATTAAAATGGTAGCAGGTCGGTGGCATGTGTAAAAAAAGTAATATATGGCTTACATATAAAAAACTAATATGCGAATAGCACAACTCTTTATTAAATATTTTAATCGTTACTATAAAAATATGATATAACTTACATACTCGTAAAAAAGACTTATAAAGAAAATATCGATAAGAAAAACAAACGAAATATAAATGCTATAAATTAAAAAAAGAATATATATATATTTATTAAATTCCGTAATCTAAATAATAATAACTTGCAATAGAGCTTCGTTATCTAAAACACCTTTACTACTACGAAACGTAACTAAGTTATCTTTTTTTTATTATCCAGATTTCTACAGTACTCCTACTAACATAAATCCGTACGTTTAGATTTAATAGTAGTTAATCAGCCTAGCCGTCACAGGACTGTTACGACCTGACAGGAGGGAGGCCCCGGAAACGGTCTAGTTGGACCGAAACAGGACCCAAGTGGGTCGAATCACGTGATCAGTGCTTAGCGCTGATTAACTGAGCACGATTAATCGTTGCTTAATAACTGTTAATTAAATAGAGGTAAGTTAATAATAGGAAAAAAGGATATATACATTTATTAGATTTTATAATTTGATAACGATAGCTTATAATATAATTTTATTACTTAAAATACCTTTGGTATTATAAAACGTATTTAAGTTATTTTTTAATTATTTAAATTCTTATAGTATTTTATTAATATAAACTTGTTAATTTAGGTTTAATAATTGGTTAATTAATTTAGTCGTTATACGTTATAAGTTTTTATTTAATAATATTATTAAAACATTAATTAATAACTCGAAAGTAATTTTTAAATAGTTTTAAGTACATATTCGAACTTTAAAGGAAAATTTTTAACAATTTATTAATTAAATAGCAAGCGCTCCTCTAATAATTATTATTACTAACATAAAATTTAAAAAACGAGAACCTTATAACGGAAAAAAAAACTTATAGGTTTTCGTTATTTAAGTACGCGTTTACTTACATTTTTAAATATCGATAACGTCCCGAGTCGAATTTTTATTATAACCGTATATCTTACCGAAAACGTAATAGATTAATTTAAACCTATTATAAGAAATTACTTAAAAAATATCGAAATTAATCAGAAAAATTTTACTAACGATATTTTCTCGGTATATATCAACTTCGAAAATAAACTTCGTTTTAAATTTAGTAATTTTAATAAAAACCGATTTACGACTTAAAAAATTTTTATTTTAAAATAAAAAAACCTTATATTTAAATATACCATTACTTTTAAAACTTTAATTGCTCAAGCCGGATAAGGAAATAAAAAGAAAGAAGTTTTAATCGATATGTTTTATAAAGGACTTAAAAATAACGTTAAAAACAAAATAATTAAAATTAAACAATTGATCATTTTAGACCGGTATATTATAAAAGGTATTAGAATTAATAACCGATAATTTAAACAATAATAAAAATAATAAGAATAATACGTTTTAAAAATAAGCATTTAAAATAATAACAAATTTAAAAATTTGGTAAATATTAATACTTTTAAAAAGCATAATATTTTATACGGAACGGAACTTAAACTTATAAAAATCGAAACTATTTAATAAAACGTACGACGTATTTAATATTAAAATAGAGATAAACTAAGTTATAAAACACCTGAATATAAATTATTAAAAAAACTACGATAAAAGAAGTTATAAATTTTAGTATTTATAGGATAATTTTTAAATAACCCCGAATGAAAAACTTTATCATAATATAACGTAAAGTAAATTTTTTAGGATTTTCGAATGAAAAAGTACGATAGGAATAAGCAAAAATTAAAAAGTTATCGTAGTAAGATGTTTAGCAGTAATAATAATAACAAAAGTTTTTACGTTAATAACTGTAAAAATACGAAAAAGAGAAAAATTTTCTGGAAAAATAATTATTATGTAAAAAAAACAAAAGAATTACCAACGATAATCGGCCTAAATAATTAAGAAATAGTTAAAAGATTACGAGGAATAAATAAAGACGATTTTATTTAAAAAAGTTAATCATTATAGTAAATTTACTATTGTTTATTATGCTAAATTCTAATTCTTAATTTCTAAAGAAATTAATATATTACTAAACGATTATTTTATATATAGTACTAAACATTTAACTTCGTTAGATAATAAAGAATTAATTTTAAAGATTAGCGTTAATATAATTACTTATGTTAAAAAACCAGCTAAGAAAAGGTCGACGAAATTATAACAATTTAAATATAGCTTAAAAAATAAAAATATCTATAAAGAAACTTTTTTTATTTTTATTATACTTATAAATCTCGATTATACAAGGAAATAGTTTAAAAAAACTTAATAAGGTTATACGATAATTAATCGCGGATTTATATTTTTAACTAATTGTAATTATAAATCCTGAAAAAAAAAGAAATTTTAATAAATTTCGCATAATGCATTAAAAATTTATAAGAAAAAAGTAAGAATATTTTGATATAGAATATATTACGAATAATATATAAGAAAACCTCATATTAAAAAAAGAAAACTTAAAAATAGGGAAAATGTTATATATTAGTAAAAAGAAATATACGTTATTTTCGAAGCCGAATCGAATATTATAACTTAAAAAATTAAATAAACTGATAATAAATAAGCATTAAAAATTATAATAAGATATTGAAAAAAATAAACCAATAAATTACTAAATTACAACATAAAACAAAATAATAGTAGTAATATATTAAGCAATTACGAGATAAAATTAATTAGTTATATATATAAATACGATAATTTAAATAAAACCTAAAAAACGAAAATTCTTTATGAAAAAGCCGTAAAATAATAAAATTTTAAAAAATTGATAATATTTTTTAAGAAAGCTTTACTAACGATAAATAATAATAATAACTGTATTATTTTAAAATACGATTAAAATATATTAATATACCGTTATAGTAAATAACAAAATTTTAAAGGGTAATTATATTATACCTAAAATATTTAACTGATATAAATTATTATAAAAATATAAAAAAAACCTTTATATTACGAACATTACTAAAAGTTAATCTTTCCTTTATAAAAAAAATATTATACGTAAAATTAATCACCTTAATATTATTATCCTAGGATAATATATAATAATTAATTTGGATATCATACTATTAAAATATTATGAAATAGTTTAAGAATAATATAATTATATTAACATAACCCTTTAATTAAGTGAAAAATTAACCAGGTAAAATTTTTTTATAACCTAACAATAAATAAAAGAAAAAACGACAGAAACTTTAACATTCGATTAAAAATAACGACGAATGCCGACATAAGGATACGATAAATACCTTACTATTTATAGAAACAAAATATAAAAGAAAAACGGGTATCATAAATAAATATAACGTATTATTATTACTATTAAAATAAAATTATAATAATTAAATAACGATTTATAATAATAGTTTAATAAATTAAAAATTTAAATTAACGTATTACTATAATATTATAAATATAAACGTTTATTTTAAAAAAAGTTCGAGATAAAACTATTAAAGCATAGCAAATACAATTATAAAATTATCCTAAAAGAAGGTATTAATTAAAGTTTACGCTATTTATAATCTTAATAAAGTAAAATTATATATATTTAAAAGTACCTAAAAAAATGATTTAAAAAAGGGATAAAGTTAATTATTAAAATTACTAACTGGATACCTTATATTTTTTATACTTAAAAAAACGAAAAATTATAATTAGTTATTAATTATCAATAACTTAATAGTATTAGTATTAAATATCAAATGTTATTATTTTTAATTAGCGAAAATAAAAATTGTTTTTAGGGAATACAATAATTTATTACTTTTAAATTTAAAATAAATATAACTTAATTTGAATTAAAAAAGCTTATAAATAAAAAATAATATTTCGGATTAAATACGCCTTATCAGAATACCTCGTTACCCTTATAGAATTTATTAATGTACCCGTTATTTTTTAACGTATAGTTAATTACGTTTTTAAAGAATATTTTAACAATTTTTTATTTTTAAAAAAATGAAAAAATAATACGAGGAACATATTTATAAAATATTGTAATTATTATAAATTATTAACTTGTTAATTAACGTAAGAAAGAGTTAATTTTATATTTATAAAATTCAATAGTTAAGTTATATTATTACGCCCGAATATATTAAAATAAACTTTAAAAAAGTCGTAAAAATACGAAATTCAATTACGTCTATTACAATTAAAAAAGTATAAACGTTTTTTAGATTTATTATTTATTATCGAAAATTTATTAAGAATTTTAACCGGATAATAATACCCTTAAACAAAGTTACTAAAAAAAGGAAAAAGTGTTTTAATAAATTAAGAAAATAGTTATAAATTAACCGATATTAATTATATACGATGTATATCGACCGGTGGAGTTAAAAATTAACGCGTTAAATTATACTTTAAGTAAAATAATCGAATAATAGAATAATTAAGGTATATTACACCTTATGTTTTATTGTATTTTTATTTTTATGTATTTATTTATTTACTTATTTATTCTTATAAAATATAAGAATTCGAATTACGTTTTATTATTCTTGATAAAAAGTTTTACGAATTTAAACATTTCTCTAAAAGTCACTAATATAAATTAAAATTTATACGAATTATAATAATTTTACCTAATTTATTACGATTAAAAAACTTATAATACGATAATTTCGTTATTACTTATAAAAAGACTTTAAAAACGGCAAAGCTAATATATTTAGCACATAATTACACCTTAAAAAAATTGTGAAAATTAATTATATAATTTTTAATATTACTATAAAAAATAGTTACGCTTAGGATAAGTTATAATAATATAAGTAGCACTTTTAAATTTATACTAAAAGTTTAAAACATATAATAATAATTTGTAAAAACGAATAAATAAAATATAAGTTCTCAATAAATATTAAAAAAACCTGATACGAAATATATATTAATATTAATTGTAAGGATATTTAAAGATTTATTGAAACCTTAAAACGCTTTTAAGATATATATTATTTCCTTAAAAAAGTACAATATAAAAAATCTTACGCTAGTACGATATTTACGTTAAAGTAAAAACACGATAATACAAACCGTACGGAAAATTATAACCATTATTAATCGCAAAATAACCATAAAATTCCGTTACGATAAATTTTAATACGAAGCTTCTTGTATTACAAAATCCAACTCCGAATATATATTATGATAATATTTTTATAATCGTTAATTAATTTATAAAACCTTTTTATATTTTACTTTTTAAAGAAAGTACAAACGCCGAATAAATAATATACAATTTTTTAGAAATATTTTAACGTATACGAGCTACTATACGAAATTATTTTAAATAAAAGAACGATGTTTACCTTTAAGTTTTAATAAAGCTTAATAATATAAATCGGTTTAAATTATAAATTATTTAATACATTTCGAGTTTAAATAGACGGGTAGATAAAACGATAAAACTAAATATTAAAAACGTACTATTAATATTATATTAATTATAAAAAAATAATTAAGTTCAAAAGTTATTAATAATTTAAGTAACTTATAATATTAATTATTACAAAAGTATTAAAATAACCCTGTTTAAAATTAGCTTTAAGTTTACCTCAGAAGTTTATAAAGAGAAGGTTTATTTAGTGTAAAAGCTGTCTTTACGATGAAATAATTTAAATAATTATATCAAAAAATAAAATTAAAATTAAAATTCGTATATAAATAAATAAAAAAATATTATAACTAAAAACGGTCAAAAAAATCAACCTTTTCGAAAAAGGAAATAGTTTAGTTAGTTTCTAAAAATGTTTAAACGAAACGCTTAAGTAAAAAACTTAACTTTTAATATATTAGCCCGTATAAAATCATTAAGAAAATCTTAAAAAGCAACTATCAACTAAAGTTACTACCTAAGATTAAAATCTACTCAGTTTTTTATATATCTTTACTTAAATTAATAAGAAATATTATAAAAATACATAGTAAATAAGACGATGTAAAGGTAAAGGATAAATAAATGTATAAAGCAGAAAAAATTCTCGATACGCGAAAAGTTGATGGATTTATCTAATATCTAGTTAAATGGAAAATTACTCGAAATTCGAAAACTCTTAAAAATCTATTAAAAATCTTATGAGCGTTTAACGCCTATTAAAAAACTTTTACTAATAATATCAAGAATGTTAAAGAAAAAAGTATTCCAGTCAACGTTAGTGGAGAACCAATCGGATAAACCGAAGCTAGAAAGATCTAAAGGGATAGTAATCTATGCGGATACGGCCGTGGCGGCCTCGGCTATGGCCCTCTCCTCACGCTCCTGTTCTTCAAATTCGTCTAGGGATTAAAAGCCACGTTAAACTATGACCACCTTCTTAGAAGGAGCCAAAAACTTTTATTTACGTAGGCGAATAAATCGCGCAAAAACCTTGTTCATTTCCTCCTAATATTAACGTTAAATTTTAAGCTGGCGATACTATAATTCTAATAAACATTTTTCTGCTAAATTTATTTTACGTTCGAGAAGTTAATATTCGCGGCGAATGTTTTTAAAAAAAAATCATAAAACGCCCGTACCATTGTAAGATCGGTTATAAGCTACATACTTTTTATACCAAAAAACGCTTTCTATTATTTCGCATTTTAGATGTGTCAAAAAATACTAAAAATAAAACATAACTTCAAAACCGAATTCCTCGAAAACTTCGATTAGGTCAGCACGACAGGCTATAAAAAAACAAGGCTTGTAACAAATCTTAACAACACAAGCCGACATATTAAAAAAAAGATACTTACTAAAAAAAAAAGAAAAATCTTAAGAACAAGATTTATAAAAAGGGAAAATCGTATTACAACTTAACAAAACAAGACCCCGAAAACGGTTTAATTAAACTAAAGTAAAACTTAAGTAAGTTAAATTACGTAATTAATACTTAGCACTAATTAACTAAGTATTACTGGTATTAATTAAGTACGACTAATGGTTGCTTAATAACTATTATTTAAGTAAAAATAAACTAGTAGTAAGAAATTAAAATATATACATTCGTTAAATCTTATAGTTCGATAGCAATAACTTATAATATAACTTTGTTACCTAAGACACCCTTAGTATTACGAAATGTAACTAAGTTATTCTTTACTTGCTCAAATTCTTAAAATAGTCTACTAATATAAACCCGTCAGCTTAGGTTTAATAGTTAGTTAATTAGCCTAGCCGTTACAAGGGCCGACTTATTCGAATAATAATCGAATACTTAATTCATATAATTAAAAAATATCCTTATATAAGTAATACTATTAAATAACTTTAATAAAATTGCGGTAATTTATAAAGAGAAAATATTAATAATAAAATAAATTTCGTTGTTAATCTTATTTTAAATTTTATGTTAATAATTAATAAAATTATAAAAGATTAAAATTATTACCTAAAGTATTTAAAGCGTTTCGCCTAGTATTCCGAATACTATCAATATAATAAGCAGCGAAATATTAACCTTTTAAAATTTGAGACTTTAATATTAATTCGTTCATTTATAAGTTTATAATATTTTATAATAATATCTCAATAAATTAAAATTCATAAGTATAACGTTTCGACATAATATTAACTTTGCTTTTAAAATTACTTTAAAATTAATTAAGATAAATTTGTCAGCGGAACTATCGCAGTGAAAAAAACACTCGAAATAAAGAAAATATATAGATATATAATAAAAAAGTTTACAAAGACTATAAACTTATAGCGAGGAAACTTTTTAATATTATTAATAACGCATAATAATTATAAAAATTAAAATACTGAATACTTTAATAAAATATTATTTTAATGCTTAAAGATAATTGAAATAAATTTAGTAAAGTAAAAAGTTCGGTTATTAATATAGTTAAAAAGAAAGAAAGTATTTAAATAAAATAATATTTTATTATTTTTATAATTAACTAACAAATATAATACCGCTAATATAAGAAGTTTAATAACGTACATACATTCAAATAAAAAGTATAAAGATTTCAAATAAATATATGCACTTCATACTGAAATAAAAGTTTCTTGTAATCTATTTACTAATATATTTTATCTACAAAACAAATATAAAACTTAAATATAAACTTTTTAAACTTTATATATTACAACGCTACCCGAGTTAACTAACGTTACCTATATAATAAAGAAATGAATATTTTGTTTAAAAAGCGATTAATTAATAAGTGATAACGTACTAGGGGTTGGTATTAGGTGCTAGCAAGCTGCAAGGTGCTCGACGACACGTGTTGTCGACAGTTCTAGCATCTCCAAGTAGTTCGGCCATGGTCTATAAAATGCTGACCTGAGAGCCTTTATATGTAGCTTTTCATACCACATAGCAACGCCCGACATTCTTTTTCTTCTCTAAGCTTCTGATCAAGATGTTCTGTATCCAATATAGCTAGGAAGTGCACCTCGTCTCAATTTACTAATCGTCTAGTTAAGTTAAAAACCGACGCGTTGAATTATACTTCAAGCGTTATAATCGAATATCGAAATAATTAATACAAATTACATTTTATTAGATTCTTTTATTATGAGATAAAAAATTAAAATTACGTTACATTACTTTAAATAAAAGATATATAATTATTATTGTAGCTTTTTGTAAATTTAAGTACTTTTTAATAATAACTCTATCTTAAATTAGAATTTACTAAAATTATAAAGAGTCTACTAGGTTTTCTATAACTAAAGAACTTATAATGCGACAGGTCCGTTGCGTAGAAAATTTATGAGTTAAATTTCGTTGTTGCTAAATAAAAAGAATTTAGAAAACGACTAAACCAACAACTTTAATAAGTAACGAAATCTAAAAAAATGGTTAATATTAACTTTACCGTCTTTAATACTATAATAAAAAAATTTTTACGCTCGTAATAAGTTGTAACAATCAGAATAACGTATAATAACTTGTACTAAAAATCGAATATTATACTAAAAAATTATATAAAAAAATAAAAGAAATATAAATAATATTAAGCTATTAAAGAGCTTAGTTAAAAATATATATAAATACTAATTTCGTATTATATAATGATGTATAAAACTCTGAAATATAACGAGTATATTTATAATATTATTTTTATATAATATAATATAATAGGTTTTATACTACTATAATATCTACTTTAAAACGAAAATATGACGATATAAGCCGTACGGAAAATTATAATCATTATCAATTACGAAATAATAGTAAGATTTTATTGCGAAAAACTTTATTACTAAATCTCTTTTAATAAAAAACGTAATTGGAAAAGTATATTATAGTAGTATTTTCGTAATCGTAAAAGGGTTTATAAATGCTGTGATTTTTTACCTTAGAGCGAAAGTATAAATGCCGAATAAATAACGCAAATCTTTTTTAAACCTTTTTTTTACGTATATAAATTATCCTTCGAAATTATTTTAAATAATAATAACGCTTATATTTAATTTTAATAAAAATTAATAACGTAAATCAGCTTAAACTCTAAGTTTTTTTTAACGCTTTTAAACTATAAACCTATTAAATAGAAAACCGTCGAACTAAACGTTAAAAACCTACTTATAAGATATATTATTTACGAATACAACAACTAAAGTATCATATAAGTACTTCGAACGCGCTAGTACTCCGAACCGGTTTTAGCATATTTTAATTGTCGAACTTCTATTAATTATTTCTTAATATTAATACTATGGAACAGCTTATAAAGGAAACGAAAATAAACCTAGCCGTTTAGGTTAAAAACCGAAAGCCGTAGCTTAATTATACGATATTTTGTTTTATATATAAAATTATAAAATCTACTTTATATAAACGATATACCGATACACCTACTTATAGCAACCATGTACTTAAATTGCGATAATTAACGCCGACCTAAAAAAATCGATTGTTAAATAAATCCTTAAGCTAAATACGTAAGCGTTTTTTATCCGACTTTAATATATTAAAGATTTAACAAATTTATTACTTACTTAGTACGTCGCGATACGTATCGGTATTAACTAGTTATCTAACTTTATTAAACGGTAATAAAAACTCAACACGCGTTTAAATTGAAAATAAAGTATGTCGATTATAATTTAAATTAATTTAAATTATAATCGTAATATATAGTAGTATAAAAACAATACTAACATTATAAACGAAATTAGGTTTTTTAATAAAGATTTTTCTATTAAGCGGTATAATTGTTATTAATGTTAAAAAACGTAGAAATTTTAAATAACTTTTATAAAGAAGTCGAAAATAATCTAAAATAATACAAAATATCAACTTTTAAGGCTAGGTCTTATGTTTATTTATTATTATTATTAGGAAAAACTAACTTTTTTATTAATTTATCAATAACCTACTCTTATCTGATTAAAAAATTATTACAAGCGAAAAAAAACTAAACGACATATAAACTAGGTTTAAAATAACTTAACTATTTCAATAAGAATAGTAAAATGGGTACTAAAAATTCGAAACGTTGTTTTATCCCCGACGGTAACGAAAATTACTGCATAACTAATGATATTATGGCAGAGGGTATGTCCTGCCATTAACCTTTTAACGTATTTTTTCTCTATATTAAAACGCGCTTATTCGTTATATATTACGGGTTTTTTACGACGTTACGTAATTAATATTACTAAAAAAGATTTTATCGCCGGCTTTTACAGCGTGTTTAAAATTAATATAATAATTAATAATATTTAATCTAGATTTGTAAAAGCGGAATTTACTTTACCCGGTTTTAATCGCGTCTTTTTCGAGCTAAAATTTCTATTTATATCTTTATTAATTATCTCTTTATGTATCTTTACCAACTCCGCGACTTTTCTACTTACGAAAACTTTTAAAAATATTACTAAAATAATTTAACGAAGACATACCTTATAAAAGAAATAAAAATTATGAAAGTAACTCGCTAATAAATTTAACTCAATCGAATAATATTTTAATAAAAAGTAATTTAAAACTTTTATACGAAAACGCGTGTTTTTAAAAGAAAAACGGTTACTCTTATAAAACGAAGCATATTCTTCATGAATGTTATAAAACTAAAAATATACGTCTTTATAAAAAAATTATTCTTAAAGAGAAGTAAAAGCTTTTATAAATAAAAAAAGCGTTATAGGAAATAATCGCATTTAAGACAAGTTAAAAGTAATCATTATAAAAAAGTTTAAACGAAAAAACAAAAGTGTAATATCTACAGTAAGCTCGGACATAATATACGCATTTTTAAGAAAATTATAAAGATAATTAATAATAATAAAAATCTAATTAGTTTAAATGAATTTATTATATTACAGTTAATTAATTTAAATTTGTTATTACAAGGTGCTAAAAATTATTCGAAGTACTTATGTAGCACGTTAGGTTAAAAAGCTACTTATAGCTATATTAATTTATAATATCAATTATTATAAAAGTAGTGAATTAACTCTAATAACTACCGATTATGATTTTATATTAAAAGTTTAAAAGAAAAATTGAAAAAAAAACATATTAAATAATAAACCTATTTTGAGATTAAAATAGCTTAATAATAATATATATATATATCAATAAAACTTATATACGCATATAATTAAACAATATTAACCGAAAACGATTAAAAAGATTAACCTTTTCAAAAGAGAAAATAACTTATCTAACTAGTAAAAACATTAAAACGAAATGTTTAAATTAAAGACTCGATGATAAATATATCGGCCCGGATAAAATCGTTAAAATCTTTTTACAATATAACTACTAAGTAGAACTATTACTAGATATTAAACTGTATTTAATCTTTTATATATCTCAGCTTAAAATAACTACGGATACGGTTAAAATATACCCTAAAGAAAAAAAGATTGAGAAAAAAGAGGTACGAAATAAAATAGAATTCTAGTTATAAAAAAAGAACTACCGAATTCACTTAATATTTAATTAAATAAAATTTATCTAAACTTTAAATATATTTAAAATTTAATAAAAACGCTTAAAAGCGCTTAGTACCTATGAATAAGATTATAATAACAACAGTATTAATTAAAGAAAACTGCTAACATAAATTATAAATCTAACTTCTAAAAATATTTAATTAAGGTTTTCGATAACTAACTGGCCCTTTAATTTTTAACGTTCGTTTTTTAATCGTTTTACGTTTTTTAATATTTTATTTCGTCTAGAAATTAAAGCCCCTGGTTAACTATTTCAATACCTGTTTTGCGAGGAAAGTTTTACTAAGTACGAAAACGGCCTAACCGAAATAAAACTTTATCTAAGCGATATAAAATAACCTTTAGCTTGTTCTTAATATCTTGTAAGTATTATTAAGCGGAGGATTTCTCTGACTTTAAACGATTTATTTTTCGGTTAATAATTTAAAACGGCGGGAAAACAAATCCCCGAAGTAATGTAAGAACGTTTTTTAAAACGTAACTTTTTAACGAGCTAGATTTTCCGATATAGGTATTTCTCGTTAACGCAAAACTAAAATATATAAAATATAATTTTGAAATTAGAAGTACCTATGAAATAAACTAACACATTTCGGTTTTTTTTTATCTCTTCAGCTACGCTATTTATAACTTTGAATAATGTAATCAAATATAATAATAAAAGATTTTAATAAATAAAAAAGAATTCGGAACTGAATCTTTAGAAATAGAAAGTCGTATTACGACCTAGCTATTAAGGTCTCAAAATGCGGTCATTAAAAGACTGAAAACAAAATTTAAATAAGTTAAATTACGTAAAAGACTTCGAAAAGTTTTACCAAAACAAAGAAAAGTTTAATTAATTAAATAATATGACGTCGAATAACGTTTATAATATAAGAAAAAAGGAGATAAAAAATATATACGCTTATTTAATTATATAACTAAGTTAATTTTTACTGGCTTAAATTCTTATAATACTTCTATTACTCTAAACCCGTACGTTTAAGTATAACGATTAATTAAACTCGCCTAATTATTATATCGAGAATTATCTTTAAGCTACGTTTTTAATATATGTAATAAAATAATTAAGTAATTATCTAAGTAATAATATTATATATTGATGTTATCTTAAAATAAAAAATATATAAGCTGAATTTAAGTTTTATTTAAGTCATTTAATTATAATAGTTTTAACGAATTTAATATAAATCTTACAAGTGAAGAGAAAGATACCATAATTAAAACGGCGCTTAATATAGTCATTATATATTATAACAACTAGAGCGCGATTGCTTTAGTAAAGAATTTAAACAATTAACAAAAATTAAGTACATCGAAACTTACGCATACTTTATTAGCAAAAAGAAATTAACAAAAAAAGGATTTTTTTACTAAATTATATTCAAATAAAAAATATGATAGTAAACGGCTTAACTAACCCATTTAAACGAAAGCCGTTTTTAAAATTTCGCAATACCTTTAAATTAAAGTCAAAACCTGGTAATTAATAAGTAAAAAATCGACACCGTAATTACGTATTAAAACCCGGACCAAATATACTAAAAATCGAGCCGAAGTACTTGATTAACTAATTACGAAATTAACTTAGCAAACGGAAAATAACTTAATACTAAGTTAGCTGTTAAACTAACTTAAAATTATATAAACGGCAAAAATTAAGTTAAATCTAAATAAGTTAATAAAGCGAATTAAGCAATGGAAAATAAAGTTAGTTAATAAACAGCCCAGCTATAGAAAGTATAGTAAACTACGGGAGTATATACAAGTTCATAACGCAACCTTAAGTGGAAATATTAAAGTAAGGGTCAAGGTCTAGCTAAAAGTACAGTAACATATCTCTCTGTCAGTATTGTGTAAATATGGCAGGCCTCTGCCACCAGCTAGTTAGAACCTTAATACATAGGCTTATTATCCTAACTTTCAGCAATGCACACTGCTAGTTAAAAGTCGCCTCGCTCTCTGTCATTCACCACTAAGATAACCTTTAAAAAATTGTGTCTCTTTGGAAACTCAAGTGAGCTCCCGGAGTCACCCACCCAGTTGCTTCTGCCTCAATACTGCCATAATGTCTTCAGATCAGCAGCGATCAGTGGAAATGAGGGCGCATTGGAAGTCGTTGCTCGCAATGACTCTGGTGTCCCTGAGTTCGTTTCAGTATGGTCTAGATTTCGGAATCATTGGCGGCCTCCAAGCCATGGTTCCTTTCTTGCAGGTAAGGAGCCTACTGGCCCTCACGCACGGCTTACTCACGGAGTGAATTTGAAGGTGTACGGATACGAGGACCCTACAGTCCCTATTGGCTATAACATCTCGGCGGAGCGACAACAGCTCATCAGCTCGCTGATGGTGCTAGGCTCTTTTATATCGTCTTCGTCCGCTGGGTTTTCTGCTTTGTATATCGGGCGCAAACCGTCCCTGTGGTTGGCATGTGTGTTAGTGTTTGTCTCGACAGCTGTTATGCAGACGACAACCAGCATCAGAGCTTTATATGCTGGGAGAACGCTTCTAGGACTTGGTAACGTTAGCATTCCATTTACTTCTGCTCGTCTATATTCGGTTGGAAAGAAACCCTGGTTTGCTAATGTCATGTAATCAGGGGTTGTTGATGACCCATGGTCAACTTTATATTCAGGTAGGCAATACTTGATCCTTTACTTTGCAACAAACTGATAAGTCTCTGCAGGAAGCCCTTCCCGGTCGCTATGGGGGCTTAGGCGTATCCATATTCCACTTCTGGATCCCAGTTGGTTAGTAGTCCTGTTCAGCTTCGGCTTCCTCCATACTCATTAGCCGGTAGGATCTCTGATTGGCACGGTTGTTGATAACTTCGCCGCGAAAATCCTCCATCGAGGTGCTTACATCATCCCTCTGGGAATGATTTATATCGCGCCCGGTATCCTAGCCATTGGCCTTTTCTTCATACCCGAGTCACCTCGATGGCTAGCAGCGAATGATCAGCTACAAAAGGCCGAGCGCTCCCTACGATGGCTGCGACCGCAGGAGTGGTCTGTCGGTGAAGAGCTAGGCGAGATGAATGCGGCTCTAAACGCTGAGAGGCAACTGCAGGCGAAGGTCGGCTATTCCGAACTATTCAGGAACCCGATAGACCGGCGGAGGACGACTGTTGCTGTGCTTGCAATGACTACCCAAGCTGCATCAGGTGCCATGTTCATTATCGGTCAGTGTACACACCATCTATAGGTGCCGTGGTGTTACTGACGTGATTTTAGCGTTTGGCACTTACTTCTTCGAAATGGCCCATGTAGGCCCTGCATTTGAAAACGCTTGCATATTGACTGGAGTTGGCGTCGCTGCTATGCTAGCCAATAGCTTCATCATAACGAGATACGGCCGCCGCCGGCGTCTTATGATTACGGGCGTTCTATTATGCGGTTTAATGCAGCTAATCATGGCTATAGTCTATACCGTGGAACCAGGGACTCAGAGGTCAGGCAAGATACTCGTGGGATTGAGCGTTATCTACCTTTTTGCATTCAATGGACTCATCGCACCGTACGCATGGGTTGCTGGTGGCGAAATTCCGTCGTAAGTCTAAGGATGACCCTGTTGAGGAACCGTTACTAACCCAGTTTCTCAAGTCAACGCTTGCGCTCACGTATGTTACCCCGTAGGGGGGGGGG
>QJNV01000050.1:0-240027 GCA_004155935.1 Monosporascus sp. GIB2
CGAACCAGCCGCTTGCCGCGCGGCTGCGGAAAAATCTCTGGCAGCGTACGCGCGTACGCCACGGCCGGTCCTCGCCGGCCGCCGCTACCGCCGCCGCCGCCGCCGTCGCGGTGCCGCCGCGCGCCCGTTCCCGTACGCGCGCTGGCTGCCGCCCCCTCGTACGCGGGTTAACCTACCCGTATTCCGTACGGCAATATTCCTATATCCATCGGTTCGTTCAATAAACGTACGCGTACCGCCGGCACGCCAACCCGTCCGTCTCGGGCGCCCGGAAATACGGGTTCGCCGCGACCTCCGGGTCCGGGAACCGCAGCTCCCGCAACTGCGCCTGGGTAAAAAATACGCCCGGTACGCGCCGGACCCTGTCGCCGATGCCGCGTTTTTCTGGCGCCGACCTCCGTACGTATTCGGCCGCACTTAAATAGGCCTCGACTTCGCCGCCGACGCAGCAAAACCGGCATTCCGTACATACGACGATTTTGTACGCCGGCAAGAAAACGAACGGTTAAATATTATACGATATATCGCCACCTGGTTCGCCGGTCGTCCGTATATATTATTTATAAGCCTTACGTACGTACGTACGTATCGGCGGTTTGCGTCGGTAACGGGTAAACCGGCAATAAATACGGACTAAAAATTTCTTTCCTTTTATCCCTTCCTTTTAACGCGCCGCGCGCCCTTTTTTCTTTTTCTTATTCGCCGCGGCAAACCGTCCGTGCGGCGATTTTCGTACGTACCCGCGCTACCGTACGCGCCAATAACGGTCCGTACGCCCGTTTAACGCGCGCGTCCCCTGGTCAGCCCGTCCCTTATCAATCTTAACCCCAGGGTTTTTTCGTCCGCAGGAATGCCTACCTTCCGGACGTCGCAGGGTTTCCAAATTCGGGCACCGCACCCGCCTCGCCTCGTTTCCCAAGTGCCCGGCTCGAACGGCGCAGTTGGCGGCCGGGAAGCAATTGGAGTCTACCCCCCCTCCGCAGCCAAACGGAGTCTACCCCCCTGCCCGCGCGCGCGGCCCGTGCGCCGCCACACAAACCTAAACGGAGTCTACAAGACTCCGTTTGCGAATAGCGCCTAGGGTAACCCTTAAAAAACGGCAATCTCGAATTTAACCGCCAAACGGTTTTCTTCTTTTTCTTTTTCCCGGTCCTCCAATTCGTTTAAATTCGTAACACTTTAACGAATTAATTTAACACCTTTTTCGCGAAATAAAATCTGTTATTTTTCGTTACGAATCAAACGAGAAATTTGCTCCGAAATCTCGTCCGTTTTATTTCGAATATTATTACGCAACTGAAAAAAACGCTTTTAAATAACCTTTTTTTCATGGTCCAAACGATCTTTAACGCGATTAATACTTTTCAAAAAGTTAAAAAAAACCATTAACCTATCGTAACAACGATTGTAATAACGAATGCATTATTTACAACGTTTAAAATCCTCAATCATAACACACTTTAACCCTTTTTCAAAATAAAAAGTATACGGCATAACTTCAAAACTAAATTTAATAATATAAAAAGCAAAGAAAACAACGCTTTCCTTCTAATTAGGACGATTACGAAAGTTACGGTTAAAAATACGGCCTAACATAATAAAAAAAAAACTTACCAAAAAATCTTCGGGACGAAAATTTAAAAAAAGAGAATCGTATTATAACACAACTAATCGGACCTCGGAAAACGGTCTCTTAGCGGACCGTAAAACAAAACACAAGTAGGTTAATTACGTAACATAAATTTATAAGGATTTAATAAATCCATCTAAAACTACAACCTTAAATTTATAAGAATTTAATAAATTCATTTATAGTTATAACCTTAAATTTATAAGGATTTAATAACTTTAGAAAAAGTTTTAACCTTGGATTTATAAGGGTTTAATAAATTTATTTAAAATCACAAAAAATATATACGCTTACTATTCCATAGTTAAATAATAACAGCTTGCAATATAACTTCGTTACCCAAAACAGCCTTAAAATCACGAAATGTAACTAAGTTATTTATTATTCAATTTTTCACAATATTCTGCTAATATAAACCCGTCGACTTAGGTTTAATAGTTGGTTAATTAGCCTAGCCGTCATAGAAAATAATTATTCGTAATTATTAAGGGCTACCTGTAACTAATTATTTTGGTCGTAAATCTTATATTTTTGCTTATTTAAATATTAAATATTTTAACCTTATAATTATTTTAAAAATTATTTTTCCGGGATAATAGTTATAAGTTTTAATAATTTTATTTTAATAAATTAAGTAAATTTATAATTAGGTCGTTATTTTACACTTTGTTTATTATAATAATAATAAGCTTTTATTAAAAAAGAACGGCATTAACTTTTTTTTTCTTTTTTTCTATTTTCGCTATTTGATTTATATTTTACTCTTCGTACCTTCTTTTAAAGTTTAGGAATTTCTTTTTTTATATTTCGTTTTGTAACAACGTAACATTTATTATAAAGTAACTTTTTTCTATTATAATTGAAATATTTTATAGTAAACCTAATTTTTTAAGATGTTTTAAAATTAAATTAGTTTTTTTTAAGGCTTTTTTTGTTATTTAAATTTTTCTCTTTTTTTCGTTTATTATATTTTTTTTTCTTTAGGTACTTATTAAATGTACGTTAGTTGGCGATGATAATTTTATTTATATACTTTTTAAAAGATTTTACTTTACATATAATTTATTTTTAACTTAATGCTTTAAACCGTCGTAATATAAGTAGCTTAATGCGCTTATAAGCAGTTTTAAAATAACGGCTAATCGATTAAATTTAGTTTTGTATTTTGTCGTTAATTTAATATCATATAATAAATAGAATTATTTTACCGCATATGATTTTTTATATATATTTTCGAATATAATTTGTATTCGATTTTTAAAATGTTTATAATTATTAAAAATATAATTAATAATATTGGACAAATTTTTAAGGTAACTTTTTGAGTAATTTTTAAAGATAAATTCGAACTATAAAAGAAATTTTTTAGGAAATAGTTAAGAAATAACTATTACTTTTTAATAATATTCCGTTAAAAAATTCTAAGAAAATCTAAACTAAGTTTTAGCCTAAATTAAAAATTCCTCGACGTTTGTAATTTTATCTTAAAGTTTAAAAGTAATTAATTTATATCCTTTAACGTTAAGCATATCGTAATATCCAAAGGGCGAAATACTAATCCTACGGTATAAGTCAAATCCGAATAATAATAACGGTAAAAGGCTGTTACCTTTTTTTTTCCTAAAGTTACGATTTTTTAAGTTTAAAACGTTATAAGTTTTCTAACTTTTTTTTTAAAAGCTTTAATTTTTTTTAAAACTTTTAATTTTTTTTCTATTAAAAAGTTTTTTTTCTTGCTTTTTTAAATTTCGGTCTTTTTTTTCTTACCTTTTTTTTCTCCGATTCTTTTTAAATTTTAATAATATTCTTAGGAATAAAGCTAAGTTACTGCTATTAAAAAATTCTTTTTAACTTTATATTATAAAAAGTATAACGTAATCGATAAGTTATTAAACTTTGTTAATTAAAAGTAAATTATTTAATTTAGTTATTAATTCTGTATTAATTAATAATAGAAATCGAATATATTATCCATCTTTTAAACGTCGTTTTATAATATCGTTTTTATTAAGTTTAAAAAAACTTATACTTAATTAAACCTTAAATTATTAGTTAACTATTAATTAAAAAGCTATTAAAATATAACAAACCTATTATATATGTACCTAAAGATATAAGCAATATTCGAAATAAAATCTAGATTTATAGGTAATAATAAAACGAAAAATAATTTAAAAGGTTATTTATAAAAAAGATTTACGGACTTTTCCCTTAATTAAAAAATAATACCTTTAATTAAAAGCTTAAGTTATTAGCTAAAAAGGGAAATTAAATACGTAGTATTTATATAAAAAACTTATCCGTTATATATTTATCATTTAAAAATGTATATATCGTAAATTTATATAATTTATATAATTTGGTTTCCAGATTAACTAGATTAACTAAATCACATTCTTACAACCAAGCTCTCTGGCCGAGGTTTATCCGATATAAATTTACGCTAAGCTTAAAAAGGTGTTAAAAAATAAGAGAAAAACTGTTAAATATAAGAGATATTAATTATTGTTATATTAATAATTAGTTACAGGTGCTCTAAAACGCGTACTGCATTTTAAGGTAATCTAATCCCGGAACATATATACTTCGATCAAAGGGAATCTTCTGTATATAAGGTACTTTAGTACCCCTACTAGCCGATAGAAACCCTTATTCGTAACATTATTATGGACACGATGTTTATTTACGAAAGCTTCAAATGGATGGAAGTCCACTTCAGGAAGGGCTAAATGGGTGGCGTGGGCTTGGCAATTGCGCAATCCACTTTGCAATCCGTGGACTTCGGTGGAATTGCTTCAACCTCTGTCCAGGGTCCAGGTCTAGGCCCGGATCCGGGGTATTCAGCTAGCCAAAACAACAACAGCCTTATTACGTCATGTCGACTATGTGTCTCTCCTTACCTAGGACTTGACGGGGTCGCGGATGAAATTAGTTAAGGTGAGGGCCACTGCGCAGTAACCGCTTGCATCATGTAATAAGGCGTTAATACATGAAGCAAATATATGCGGCAGTCTGGTAATTAATCTTTGAATTTCCCGAGCTGGACATAACCGACCTTGATATCTCTTGTCCGTATGTTGACGCCGGACCGATGGCGGTGGCTATGACAGACCAATATCAGGTATCCCGAACGCAATGTCGCCCTCCACCAACCGTTTGCCGAATGGGTACAAGTCTAAGCCGAGTACCCCAGTAAACTACATGGCGAATCCCATCGAGTCCGTCCAATGACGGGGCGCACCCTTCTCCCTAGCCGCCTTTTTCGCGGCTGCATCAGCAAGCTCATTGCACTCCCTGGGGATGCGCCAGAACTGGATGGCCACGCCTTCGTCCTTGAACCACTCCACCTCGCCCAGCAGCGCCTTCCAGAGGTCGCGATTCTTAACTTTGTCACCGACCTGCGTCTTCCAGCCGTTCTTGACCCAGGTGCGGGTCCACATGGTGGCGCCATCAACCACGTACTCGGAGTCGGTGGCAACCACAAGGGTGCGGAAGTCCTCAACGGGCCAGTGGCGGAAACGCAGGGCGGCAATGACAGCGCGCAGCTCGGCGCGGCTGCTCGTCTGCGATCCCTCGTCACCAAAGGGGCCTTTTTCCTCCAGCCGGCCCCAGGTCACGAGGGGCGTGCACGAGTCCTCGTTTATGCCGTAAAGAAACGCCCAGCCGGCTTGCGGGTTGGCCTGTCCGTTATTGATGCACGCGCCGTCGGTGCGGATGAGGACTTTGCTGTCGTCGTTGCGGTGGGTGCATCTACGGTAGGATGGCCATCAGCTACCTGGTGTTTATTGTCAACCGATCGGCCGACAGGTCACATACCTAATGATCCGAAGATGGGTTTTGCGGTCAGAGAACATATTGGCTGGGGTTGCCGAGGCCGACGGCGGGACGAATTTGGTGGGAAAGCACCAACCAGTGCCTGTGCTCGGTTCTTTCTCCAACATTTTCAACACATATTTGGGGTCAAATGGCGGGAGCCGGATGGTGCCCGCGTCGTTGCCTGCCACAGGGCCCTCGGATAGATATTCCAGGGCGATCTGGCGACGAGCAGGCGGCTTTGGCTTCTTGGGCTAGTCATAATAATCCTCGTAGTCGCTGTCCTCGTATTCGTCATCCTCCATAAAGCTGTAATCGGTACGGCCCTTTCCGCAGACAGCCCAGCCATGACGGCAGACCAGTCGGCCATCGGGCAGCTCACGGGGGCGCTCCTCGTAATCCCTGCTGGGACCGCTGAGGTAGTATCGCCGAGGCATGGTTTGGTACGTGACGCGTATGGCTTGGATGATGATGAAGGTGGTCGTGCCCCAAACGGGGTCGACGGCAACAGCTGAGGTGCAGATGTATTATACTATCTGCAGGTGTGTGGAAGAAGGGAAAAAGGCATTGGATAGGCTGGACAAAAAAGGTGGGCTAGTGGCCTGCACGAGGCACGTATCCCACCACAGATGGATGTGAAATTGTGAAGAGTTACAACCTCGGAAGCGGTAATCAGCAGCGCCAAGAGTTATCAAGGTATAGTACCTAGCGGATTACGATTTATAAATTTGCTCCACCACATACCACAGTAGTGTAGACTAAGGTACCTTATCCAGGAGTTCTGGAATCCTGGCATGGAACCCTTCATTTTCCAATCACCACTTAATGATCGAAACAAATGCAACCACGTTAAGAATCTAAAAACGCCGAAGCGGAAAATCCTGCATTTATTAATCTTTAACCATTGACCCAAGATACTGGACATTTTCCCGCCACCGTCCGTTTCTCCTCAGTTGACCTTGGCCTGCGAAAGATTCTGAATTATCTTCGCGCCATCAAAGAGACCACCGCCCGGCGCCTTGGCACGGCAGAGATTCTTGCCACGCTCAATGACGTTGTTGCACTGCAGGTTGGTTTGCGCGACGCAGCTCAGGCTGCTGCCACCTGTAGGGAAACCAGTGTGTAAGTCTTCTCGTCCTTGTCAAATACGATGGGATGGGTCTGCCTTACAGTTGTTGCCGCCGGGGACGCAGCGGCCGAGCACGCCATTGACCCTGCAAGTGTCCTGCTTGAGGCTGGTGTTGGCGACGCAGCACTGGCCGTTGGGCACCGGCCTGTTCTGGTTCTGGCGGGCTGCGATGGTGGCGTCTTGGGGCAGGGCCGAGACAAGGCCGGCGACGGCGAGGAAGAGGGTGGCGAGAGGGAGCT
Source organism: Monosporascus sp. GIB2 (assembly GCA_004155935.1). Lineage (NCBI taxonomy): Eukaryota > Fungi > Ascomycota > Sordariomycetes > Xylariales > Monosporascus > Monosporascus sp. GIB2. Next base: position 6,812 of record QJNV01000050.1, read on the forward strand.
GCATGGTGTTCTGGGATGGAACAGAAAGAAACTGGAGATATAAATGTGTACAAATATGGAAATAAACGAGAGTTGAAGGCCCGACCGGCGGTAAAAGAATGTTAATAAGAAGCGCAATAGAGATTTGATGTAAATCGTTACACAGGTCGGACACTCCTTGCGCTCTTTATACCTGCGATCCCATAACCAGAGGACGACGCGGTACCCATGTTGAGCCCCTTTCTCGTCAATGTCATCCCATTCTTCGAAGGCAAGGTCAGACGGTTCTCAATGGAAGGGGGTCTCTTCAATCCCCCCGTTGTGGACACAAGGTTACATGCGAGTCCAAAATTGGCTATGGCTCCAGGGGTTGAGAACCTGGTTCGCTGGTCTCAGACTTGTCTCGACATGCCTAGACGAGCCAAACAAGTAGCGTTTGCCCCCACTTCCTGAATTTACCCACTTCCTGAATTGGCATCCGCTCCTTTAACACCCTACCCCTTTTATCAATAATTCACGATATCTCGAGCCACACAACGTTTCTGAAGCTGCAATTTGAAATGGGGCCTAATAAAAAGCATTATATTAAAGAGGCTTTAGCAGAAGTCGCCGCGGGCTTTTAGCAAAAAGCAATAACTAACCAATGAAGTATAACCGAAAGTACCTTTTTTATTAAGAAAAAAGGTATTAAACCGTATTTCGAAATGCATCAACATTAATAAATCCCTAACCCCTTACAAAAAAACAAACTTATAATGTAGATATTAAATAAAGAAGATAATACGAAGACGATATTCGATTTCGAAATATATTAAATAACAGAACTTATTAATTAAGCAAACAAAAAAAGTTACTTCTTTAAGAAATACTAAGTTAAACGCTTTAGTAATTATTACTTACGGTTATACGAAAAATTACGAAAGTTTTTTAAAATTACCTGTGCGTTTTTTAAACTTTCTAATAAAATCCGAAATTTATAACAGCGTTTTAAAATATTCGTAGGCGAACTGAATATTAAGAACAAAAATATCGTAAATATAAACGAAATAAGCGTACGAAAAGACGAAAAAAAAAAAGGGTAATTAAAAACGCTTTCACGAAACGTAAGTTTCGAAAGGTTTTTGAAATAACAATTTAGGCGACGATAATCGAGGCTATTACGGTTTTCGGGCGACGCCTTATGCCGGTAGTATTTTTTACCGGTTTTAACTTTTAAAGATAATAATTTCTTAATTTTATTTTTAAACAAAAATACGCTTTTAGCGAAAACGGCTAAAGTAACGCTGTAATAACCCTTAAATAGTTTCGTAAGGTATATCTTTCTGAAACGAAACTTTTAAATTTTAACAACTGGAAGCCTCATATTTTAAATTAATACGTTACATATATTACTATTAAATTTATAGCTAAATGTAAAAAAAATCGAGAGCGCTACCTATATATATCTTACCATAGTTTCCACATTATGCAGTCGCTTAATATTAGCGTATTCGTTATGTCAAAAAAAATATTATTATTAAGAAATTATAAACTTTAGCTTTTTCACAGCGTTAGTTTTTATCAATAAGTAATGTTTTTTCGGAACTTATTGCGAAGTTTTAATAAAGGTTTTTAGTAATTGAAATATCCATTCGAGTTTTAAGGTAATAGAAATTATAACTTTCAATACGAATAAACCGTTTTAAAACTTAAAGATAATCGAGAAACTTCCGCGTTAACAAATCGTAAAGCTAATAATAAGTTATCAGCTTTTTAACGAATGTTATACAGTATAATATATTCTTTTAAAAGTAAGAATATATAAAATTAGCTCCTAACCATTTATTGGCAAAAAATCGTTATCCTTTATTATATTCGTATTTTATTTTAGAAAGTCTAAAAAGCTTTCAATTTTAAATCCGCTAAGACTAGCCTTTTACGTTACGATAAAAAAGATTTACAAAAACAGCTTAAAGCTATAAAGCCTTACGGGCGTATTATAGTAATTAGGGATCCTAATGATATATTTTCTAAAATTAAATAAATTATAAGCGCTAAAAAAAATTAACGAAACGTTCGCCAAAAAGTATAAGCGAATTTACGTTTAGGACTTCGTTAAAAGGGTTATTAAAATTAATCGCAAGTTAATAAAAAAATATGCAATTTTAATAACAATTAAAATGAAGTAATAATATACTGTTTTCATTAAGATACTGAATTTTATTATTGTTGATAGCCTCGTATTTGGTGTTATGGAGCGATTTAGGACGTGGGTAAATTTAAAAAGTGGGTTTACCCCTTTACAACCTCACCATTCGTCGCGCTAGCGGACGCGATAACGAAATTGATGCCAGGTCCGAGTGCAGATAAACCCCTGTTGTTTCGTAACTTGAACTCCGCATTTGCGCGCGCGATAGGGGGAAATGGAAGAAAGGACTCGGAGAGAACAAAAATGATTGGGTAAATCAAGCGATCTAATTTACTGGTGCCGCGTGCATAATCTTGGGTACAGCAGGGGTCCAAGAGAATGCCTTTGCCAACCCGGAAACGTTTGGCGCTATCATGCCCTTGGCGGCGTCGCGCGCATGAATGCGCTGTCGCAGAAGGTGGCAGCGAAGCTTACGGCCAGCGTTTGCAGCTAGGGTGAGCAGCGTCTAATGTTCCGTACTGAGGCTGAGCAGAGATGGACGCGTTTGGAACATCGCGGCTGGGGATTAATGCCCACAGTTGTTTGGATGCCGCCGGTGGTAACCTTAGGTCGATGCTGAATCATAAACCGCAAGCTGGAACAAACTTCAACGACGACCTGGTGTTGACCACTCCCTAATCTCTAGTTCTACGCATCTACCTAAACTCACATCACCAACTCCCCGCATCCTGCAACACACTCTCCGTCGCCTTCTCGCTCAACATGAACACCGGCAAGACCGGAAACGCCCCCGGCACCCTCGGGAAGGCACTGGCATCAACCACGCGCAACCCCCTGACGCCACGGACCCTAAACTTGGAGTCCAGCACCGCAAGCGGGTCATTATCCGCCCCGATCGCACACGAGCTAGTCGGATGATGCCCAAAGATTTGATTCCTGATCCACTCCAGATCCGCGCCGTCATCGCACGTCCCGTCGGCGGCCGGCACGCCGGTAGACGACAAGCACGGCGGCTCTGTTGGCGTAATGGGACCGAGCGGGGCCGGGACGCTCGCGAAGACGCGGCGCGCCCACTTGACTATGTCGAGCTCAGCCTGCAGGTCTGCGTTTGTCCCGGCGGTGTTCTGCTCGAAGAGGTGGAAGTTGATCTCGGGCACGTCGCGCGGGTCGGCGGACCGGAGGAGGACGGTGCCGGCGTTGCTCCGGGGGTGGATCTTGACGGTGGAGAGGGCGAAGAAGTTGGGCGGGTCGCCGAAGAGGTTGAAGGAGTCGGTCGGCGGGACGAAGCCGCGGATGGCAAAGTTGCCGCCGACGAGGAAGAAGTCGCGCTCGTTGAAGGCGGCAGAGGGTGTTTTGCGGAAGATGGAGTTGAGCGGTCCCGGGACGGTGTACGGGCCTTGGCCTTGGCGCCAGAGGGCGACGCAGGGGTCGCCTGGGGCGCCGAATGTGCACGCGGGCGCGTTGGGGTCGGGCGGTGCGCTTATGCTCGTGAAGTTGCGCGCGGCGAGACCGCCTGAGGGAACCTCGTGGTTATCTTGGAGTCTGTGGCCTACGCCTGGGAGGTCGACTACAACCGAGATGTTGAACCGCGTGAGTTCAGCAGCTGGCCCAATGCCCGAGAGCTTGAGAAGCTGAGGCGAGTTGAAGGTGCCTCCAGAGACAATCACCTCCTTACGGGCATACGCGCGTCCCAACGTCCCGCGGTTGGAGGCGCTGTATCGGGGGTCGGCACTGTACAGGCTTTGGCCCTCGAGATATTCGACACCAATGGCCTGCGGCTTTTTGGGGGGACGGCCGACGTCCTTGAAGAGGATCTTGGTGGCGAGGGTGTTGAGCTGAAGAAACAGCGGGAACTTGGGCTTGCCCTGCGAGTCGACTGCTCTGTCCGTTGACAGGATATAATCCCTCGAACCGACGCGACGCTGCTTCGCCGTGACGTGCAGCGGGCAGCCCCATATTCCCTGCCTCTGGTCACGCGCGGCCAGAAGTGCGTTGGAATCGGCAGCCAGGTTCTGAATGATATCGTTGGGGTCCTGGCCAAGGCTTGCAGAGACAGTTGCTAGGGCTGTATCCAGGTCGGTGAGAGGAGTCCATATCGTTTCGTTGCCCATCATGGTGTCCAAGTACCCATTGAAGCCGTGTCCTGGCGTTCCTGGGGGCAGGTAGTGGTTGTTTTCCACCCTCTTGAAGATCTGGCGCATATGTGCTGGGTTCCAAGTGGCATCTCCGGTCAAGTCGATGATGTTCTGCCAGTCAGAGTCGCTAGGCAACAGGGTGTTCATGGCGTTGAGAGCTGCGCTGCCGCCGAGGGTCCCGCCACGAGGGTAGTATATCCCCAACGGGATGGCGCCTGGTGGAGGCTGGAGGCCAACGTAGAAGGAGCTGTCGGTACGGCGCCAGACCAACAGGTTGTGCTGGAAGAGGCGGGACTGGTTAGCATAGTTACTGGCAAAGAAGTCCCAGCGCATCAAGGGGTCCATGTAGGCCATGCCAAAGAAGGCGGGGATTTCCGAGTTTGTGTTGTTGCTCTGATCATTTCCTGCCTCGAGCAGAAGAACCGAATAGCCCGCTCGGGCCAAATTTGAAGCAAGTGGGCCACCTCCTGGCCCGGTGCCGACCACGATATAGTCGTAGACAGTGTCGCGCGGCTTTTGACAACCTCCAGCAACCACGCTTCCCACCAAGGCGCTGACGAAGAGAAAGAGAATTTTCTGCATCGTTCCTCCACTGGTAGGGTGCTGGTCGGGAATAAAAAGTTGGCGGGAACCACCAACGATGGTCTCTAACCTCGAGCCTATATATACATTCCGTGTTATTGCGCTAATGGCTGGATATATATCCAACAGCAGCCACACGCCGTGGTGGTGCTAAGAAATCGATAGTTAGCTAAGTTATTTGCGTTACCATTGGAGGGCTGCAGATGCTATGTAACCCTATTGGGGCTGGAGCTGCTCGGTACCATATGCTGAATACATCTTCGCTGAAAACCTAAACCCTTTCCATTCGGTTAAATGCCCTACTCCGCGGTTCAAGAAGCTGGCCGCGGGTTCCTTAGGTAAAAGTCTTACGTTGGACGAAAGAGGTTAGGTTGTTTGCTATTTCGAGAGCGGTTACCGAGTTTACGTCGGATATAAGGTAATTGTTAAACGTTTGACGTTAGTAGTAATATGGGCGTTAGGGTTATTATGCTTAATAGTTACTTATCCGAAATTTTAAGCAAAAGTTATATAATTGCTTAAAAACCGTAATTAATTTGTTTTAGTTCCGAGTAAAAAAGAAGTTAAAAGGTATTCGTTAAACGCTTTTATTTGATTACAGAAAGCGTACTTATGGTTTATTACTATAAGTTTAAGATTAAAACCTAACGGAAGGCGTTAAACTTTTAAAATGAAATATCTTAAAGGTTTACCGTTTGGGGATTAGTTATTTCTTTAGGTTTGTTTTTTCTGTCGTTAGCAAATTATTAATAATTTATTTAGAAAAAATCGCCTTAAAAACGGTTTTAACTTTTTCCCGCTAGTAGCTATTTTTTAAAAAAGTTTTATATATTCGCGTATATTTTCGTTTTTTATTTTTTTAATTATTTTTCGCAGAAACTTTAAATTTTATTTATACTTTTACGTACTTTTTTTTCGTTTCGTCAGTAATAATATTTAGCGTTTACGGTAACGGTAGTAATAATTTTGTTCGACTAATGTAATATTAGGTGAATAACGCGCATAAAAACAACGCCGCTCGTATTTTAGCAGATAATATCAGTTTTTCCTTAAAAGGAAAAGGTCGTAAGCTTTAATCCGATTTTTTGTAAGTTTTATTTCCTATCTAATTATTTCCTATTTATTAATTCTTAATACGTTATATCTAAGTATTTTATTCGGCGTTTAATGGTAACGGGCAAAAATATACCCGATAACTTTCGCCTTTTTTCCGGGCGTTTGCATTTAATAACGTAAAGTCTTCCGCACTAATTAAGGTTTTCTAGATATAAATTTTCGTCTTATTTTTAGTATTTCTTTAATTATAGGTAAATATTAATTAGTTTTTTTATTACCGTCTTTACTATTCGTAAGAAAGTACCTTATTATTATTTAGCTTTTTATATTTCTTATACTTTTATAGTTATTAAGTAATTATTAATATAATAAAATTAATTTTTTAATTTTTCGGATTCCAGCTAAAGATATTTATTTTATTTCCGTTATTCCCTATCATACCTTAAGTAAAGGGTCGTCGTTATTTTTAACGCGGATTATACTAATCGTTCTTTTATCGCCAGGTTTTTTTTGTATTAAATTTTAAGAAATAAAGCCTAATATACTTTTTTTAAGTTTTTATATTTTTGTGTAATTTATCTATAATTACCGAAATTGTAATAAGTAACGGGTTTTTTATTTTTTAATTAGATAGCTTTTAGTTTTATAAACTTTAATTAAGTTCTATAGAAAGTAAAAAATATAAGGCGTTTTTAACCTTAATTAATTTTCTAAAGTTTAAACTGTAAAGCGAATTATTTACTTTATTTTTATTATTATTTAAATTGTTAATTATTGATTTTTATAATTTTAACGATATATTTATCGCTTATATTAAATTATTTAATTTTAATAATTTCGTCCTTAATATCTTTTTTTGGCTTGTTATAAACAATATTAACTAAGGCGTTATTTTTGTCGTCGACTTATTCTATTTTAAATATAAGATTTTTAAATTTGATTACATATTTAAAATTAATCTTTTTTATTGAAGTTATAAAAGGTTTAATACTGCTTTCCGTTTTAAATCTGAGTTGTCGAAATTGTTTTGATTTTTTTTCGAAATTAATATAATTTTCGAAAATTTCTTAATAATCGATGTCTGGTTATTTTTCGCGTTTTTTTAAATATTTTACAACGTAAATTTAAATTAATTTAAAACCTTTCTTTTAAAGAATTCCGTATTAACGAATATTTTATTAATCTCGTTTTTAACTTTATTTCGTTATAAGTATAGTTTAGCTTAAATTAAAAAGCTTTAAACGTTTTTTATATTAGGATAAAAGTTTAATTTTTAACTGTAAATTATAGGATAATTATTAGAATTATGCTATTTAAAATAACAACTTTAATAAAAAGCTGTTAAAGATAAGTTTTAAATTATTAAATACGTTTTATATTTAAATAAAAACTGTAATTTTAATATTACTTATAAGTAAATAATAGTGTTAAATAAAACTTATAACGTATAATGGTTATAAATTTAATTAATTATTAAACTTAAGTTATACTATTTATGTTAATAATACTGTTATGAAGTTTTTTACAAAAAGTAATATTTATAGTTAGTAATAACGAATTTAACTTTAAAGAAGTAATTATTTTTATAAACTATTATTACGTAAAATTATAAAATAATAATAAAAGTATATATTTTACTTCCGGTTCGATACGTTTAACCGTTTCGAATTTTCGAGCTTATCGAATCTTTTAAGCCGTTTTTTAGTTTGACTGGTTTGATAGTTTTAGCCTTTTAAGTTTTTCGAGCCGGTTACGTAACTTTTCGAAATTAAATCGAAATATATCCTTTTCCTCTGACCGTTTGTTAATTTAGCGAAGGCTTTTAGTTATAATATTATGGATTATTACTTTTATAAATAACTTTTATAAATTATTAGGTTTAAGAATAATCTTACAATTATTAAATTGTTATACGTAACCTTATTTAACTTATATTAGAAAATTCTTATTTTAAAAGTTTACGGAAATTAAGTATTATTAATTTATAATACTTATCTTTAAAATTATCGTAGCTGGAAAAGACTTTTTTTGATAGTTTTCTTTTAATCGGATTTTCCTTTTTAAGAAAGTTTTGTATAATAAATTTAAATTAATCGAAATGATTTTTTTCCAAATAAGTTACGTTAGCGAAAATTTGATTTGCTAAATCCGTAAACCCTTTAAATTAAGGCAAACCAAAGTTTAGGTTAGAAAATTTTAAACTTTTTTTTTATTATAAGGGTAAAACCTTTTAAGTTATATTTCACGAATGCTTGCCAACGTTAATTAAGTCGTTATTACTTAATTAATAAAATATTAAAAGGTAGCTTTAAATTTTTAAATTTTGTTTTAAAGTTTTTAAATTATAAATTTCTATTTTATAATAACTAACATCCTGGTCGATATTATAATTATTCGACATATTATTTAAAGTTTAACGGTATTATTAAATAAAAACTTATAACGAATAACGGCTAGGTTAATTAATTAATTATTACATTTAATTATACCAGTACATATTAATAATACTATTATGGGAAATTAAGTAATAACGAATAAATTTGTTATATTTTTATAACAGTTATAAGTTTAATTAATTATTAAACTTAAGTTATACGGTTTAAAGTAATAATAATAATCTAAGAATTTAAGTAATAAATAATTATTACAAATTGAAGTGATTTAAATTATAGGACATAATAAGCGTATATATATTTTTATTAATTCGATAAATTCGAATCGGTTTGACCTGTAATTTAGTAAATAATTCTATTAGACCCGTCGAGTCACATCGAGTTATTGCTTTAGTTCGACTTAATTCGACATATTAAACTTAATTAAGTTAGTTACGTAATTTTGGAATCTATATCGGAAACGTATTTCCTAACTTTCGACCGTTTATTAATTTAATTAAGGCCTTTAGTTATAATATGATTTTCTTTTTTTCAAAATTTCTACTTTTAAAAATTATTTTATTTTATTATATCTATTTAATAAGTAATTCTTTTTAATATATTGTTTTTTTTTTATTTAACCGTTATATTACGTCATATTAAGGAAAAATCTTATAAGTGTAATAACGTTATAATTTTGTTAAAAAAATTAACAGTTTTAAGTTTAATATGTTTTCGTTCTTTTGTTAACGTTGTAAATCCGATAATAAAATTTATAAGGCTTATTTTAATTTCGGGAAGTGCGCGCGGTTTATTAAGCATAATAGTTCTTATAATTTATTCAGACTTTCCGAAATTAAGTATTATAGGTTAGTTGTTTAAAAATCGTTTAAATTTTTAAAAGCGTTTTATTATTAAAAAGTTGTTTTCCGTTTAAAAACGTTTTAATAAGTATTAACATTATTTTATTAAGTTATAGCAATATTTTAATAAATTATTTCATCGTTTAATTTTGCTTACAGAACGAAAACATTCTTTTATATAAACGTGGAATCGAAATATTGCATAAAAGTATTAAAAATGCGAAGGCGATAAAAGAATTCGAACGTTTAAAATAAAAATAACGGTAGTTAAAAGCTGAGGTTACGGCGGCGTAAATTTCCCTGCCCGCCGATTGGCCTAGTATTGAAAAGGTCGATTTAACGTTATTAAGTAAAATAAATTAAGGCATTTTCAATTTTGGCGTTTTAAGCGTTATTAATAAAAGTTTTTTAGGAGATTTTAAGCGTTTATTAAAACTTTTGGAGGTTTTTAAGTATTTTCGAAATTTGGGAGATTTATAATTTACTTCGCTATTAAGTAAATCTTTTTTTTACGTATTTTTGTTTATTTTTATTTCGTAAACTAGTATATTTCTTTTTGTTTTATTTTCGCGTTTTGTATTAATTTTAATAATATTTATAATTATTTTTTAAAACTTTCTTTCTAACTTTATATAAGTTGATATATTTAAAATTAAGTTTTTTATTTAGTTTTTTAATATTAATGTTTTTAGCAATTAAAGAAACTATTGTTACTGCCGAAAAGATTAATCCTTTTAACTCTGTTTAGTTATAATATTTGCTTATCTGGTTACGTATAAATTTAAGTTTTAATTTTATTTTTGCGTTTAATTATTTTAGTTATTTTAAAGTAAGAATTACTTTAACGTTAATTGGTTTATCCTTTTGTAAATTTCGATAATTTTTAGGTACAAAATTAAAATTACCAGTTGTTAACGTTATTTTAATATTTTTATAATAGCTAATATTATAAGTTAATTATATAATTATGTTATAACCGAACAAGGGTTGTCTATTTGGGAACGGTCGGAATTATAGCTAAATTATAAGTAAAGGTTACGTAATTATCTTAACCGCCTAGTAAGTTTTAATTAAGTATCGTTAAACGTAGTGCTTAATAACGTTCGATTAAATATTGGGGATATATTATTTAATAATTAGATAATTAACTAAAAAGAAGCTTAAAAATATATATAAAAATATTTATTACCTTTTTATACTTTAAATAATATTAATTTATAATTATAACTTAATTACTTAAATTACTTTTAGTTATTTAATATTATTATTTACAAAAACGCGTACAAGTAGATTTAATAATTAATTAATTAATTTAACCGTTATACGTTATACTCTTTTATTTAATAGTATTATTAAATTTTATGTAATGTTTTAAATCGTTATTATAATAATTATTATTTTAGTAAATATACTTTAAAAGTTTAAAGTTTAATAATTTTAAGATAAACATAAGGTATTTAACGTTATTATTTAATAGTTTATTAATTAAATGGTAATAATTTACTGAGCGTTAATAAGTATTCGTATAATAAAATTTAAAAAATCTTAACCTAAAAATAGGAAAAGAAATGTTTAAAAATTTTATTAATTTAACGGATTAAATTGTAATTATTATAATATGTTTAGAAAAAGATATTTTCGATTAGTTTAAACTTATTATAAAAGATTTTCTATAAGAAATATTTGTTAAAAAAAACTTATTAAAGAATTTTTTTAATTACGTTACTTTTAAAAGTAAGTTTAAAAGTAATTTCGAAAACTCCGACGAAAAACGTATTATACTTTAATAAATCCTCTAATTATATTAAAAAGAAATTAACGTTTACATTCGTTATCAAATTTAACAATTTTATAATAAAGATAAAATAAGAAGGTAATAAGGATATTATTATAATCGCTATATTTTATAAAGATTTAACAGAAAACATTAAAAATAAAATTATTAAGTTTTTATATTTTACGATATGCGATAATTAGATAACCGGGACAGTAAAAATCGATAATCGGCGGTTTGAAAAACGATACAAAAAAGATATTTTATTTTGCGAGTTAAATATTTTACAGTTAATTAAGGAAAAGAAATGATAAATATTTTTGCTTTTTGTAAAATAACTTTAAATTTTATTTAATTTAATATTATTAAATAATACAATTTGATTTAGGGATAGTATTATAATTATCCCAAAAAATGTTATAAAGTACAGTGGTATAAAGTATTTAAAAATTATAATAAAATAAAACATAAGTTTTAATATTAAAAGAATTAATTAAAAATAACGATAATAATAACTTAATTAATATCATCCGAATTAAAGAAAATTATAAACTTATAAAAAATATACAATAAGGATTTAAAAAAGTTAAAGCATTTTTTAAGTAGTAATTTAGTAACGAACTATATCTTATATTTAATAATTGTAGGGTTATTAAGGATGCGAAATATTTGCGAATATAATAAAGGTAATTAATTAAATAAAAAAATAATAATTATAATAGTAACAATTATCTCGAGATATATAAACGTAATTAAGATAGTATAATACTTAAAGTAAAAATTTATTATTAAAACAACCTTATTAATAGAGTAAATCTTATATAATTAACTATATATATAATAAGTATTATATTTATATAAAATATAAGGATTATAGTATAAAAAAGTCTTTCTCACTATAAAATTAAAAATTTAATTTTGTTATATAAAGCGGTAAAATCCTTAAGGATTAGGCATAGTATCGATAAATTAGTAAAAGTTAAAACTTAGCCAAAAGGAGAAAACTACCTTTAGCAAAACCTTTAATATTATTACAGATAGTACGATTACTAAATAAAGAAAAAAATATTTTAAAAATTAGGAAAAAAAATATTATTAATTATAAAGAACTTATTATATATCTATATAAAGGTAAAAATAATATTCGAAATAAGATTTTAATTTGTAAGTAGTATTAAGATAAGGAATAATTTAGTAATTTTTTTATTAAAAACGTTTACGAATTTTTCTCTTAATTAAAAATCGACGTTTTTAATTAAAAGCTTAAATTAACAATTAAAGAACGCAATTATTTAAGGGCTATTTATATAGAAAATATAGTTTTATGTATATTTAGCTTTTCTTATATAAATATATCGTATATTTATGCGCTTTATATAATTTGCTTAATTTGTTAAATTATCTAAATTATTTTCGAAAGTTAAATTGTTTTTAACCGGGCTTTAGCCCTTAATATCTTTACGTTAAGTTTTAAAAGTTGGCTTTTTTTCAATAAAAACCCCTATGTTTGTAATACTATTTCCCGTTTCGAAAAATCTTTGTTTTAAAAATAAAAACCGTAAGTAATCGCTTTAGTAATTGGAAAAAGCTTTAGTATTTTTTAGCTGTTTTTATCATAATAGGCCGTATTTTAAAAGAAAACAAAAACTTCGATTTAGTTAATGCGAACCACGTAAGAACCGGACGGATTTTATTAAAGAATTTAGCTTTAAGATTATTTTTCATTCGAATTATATTCGTTTTCAAAAACCTGATTACTTTTTCGTAACTAATATTCCGAGTTATAATGATTACATTTGTTACTAACGTTCGGCCTACGACGTATTAAATATAAACTTCTTAATAAAAGTTTTTAAAAAAACGTAAACGATTATATAAGGAATAGCGTAAAATAAAGAACAAGTTAATAAAAGCTCTTAGTCGGTTAAAACCTTTACGTTTTTAACAAAACATTTTATAGAAAAAGGCTTTTGCTTTTTTAAAAGAAAGTTACGAAGTAAATCAATTAAAAAAACGGGAAAAAATAAAAAAAGAAATGACGACGTATAAAAGCGAAGCAAGCGCGGTTTGTTTCCGACATAAATGTTATAACGGAGGCCTTTATTTCGATTAAAACGTTATTAAAGTAAATTTAAACGAGGAACCTTTATCGCTTATAATTTTAATTACGTTAAAAACGGTCGGTTAGGATTTATATAATAAAACTTCTTAATTAAGTTTTTTATATTCGTTAAACAATTAAATAATTCCTATATATTTTTTCGTATTAATATTCTTTTTATTTAACTGAATAGTAAATCTCATTTTTGATTATATGTTAATTTACTATTATGTCGATGTTATATTCGCTAATATCATCTTTTAATTTTAGGCTTTTTTTAAGTAAAATATTTATTAAGGCTAATTTTAATACGAAGATTTAAAAAACCAAATGTATTTTTATAACTGTATGTAATAATAATTACTAAATAATTTTGGAAATAATTTAATTAATCTTATAAAGGCCGAAGTTTTTAAAATCGAATTTATTACTTAATATTTTTAATTTTAATTTTTGAAATCTTCGAGGTTATATTTGGTTTTTCGATAGGATTAATTCTTTAATTTCTTGTTAATGTATTATTAAATTATCCGTTATTTAAAAATTATAACTTAATTTATAAACGGATTTAAATTGTTTTAATTTTTATTGCAATTATTTCCGCTTATAATGCACTTATAATAAATGTAAAAATTTGATTTAATAGTTATTTTAAGTATTAAATTTTTGTTTTATATTTATATACCGTTATATAAAGTAATATGGTTATGTTTTCCTTAACGAAAATGTTATAAGTTATTTAAGTAAGTAATAAAACTTTACTTAATTGCTTTATTAATAATTAATATAACTTCGCAAATATTGCTTTAATATTTATTTTAATCGTTTGTTTTATTTGTCCATTTATAAGCAATAAGTTATAAAGAGTTTAAATTTAATATCGATTTAAATAAAAAAACTGGTATTAAACTTAAAAATAAATAATTTATTTTCTTTAAAAGTAATTCTTTTTTTAAATATTTCGACTTTGGCAAAATAATATCGTATAAAAGCGTAAGTTAATTATGTTGCTATTATATTACCTTTAAAAGGTAAAAGATATCTATATTTAATAAATCTGTTAACGATTACCTATATTTTATCTTACTTAATTGCGGTAATAATGTTTGTAAATATTAATAAGTTAATAATAAAAAGTCTTACGTTATAATATTTTACATTTTATATAAAATGTTAGTAAGTTATAATAATCCGTAAAACTTATAACAAGTTGCTCTAGCTTTATTACGGATAATATATTTTCTAACTATTCTTTTAATTATTTGGCGTAATTTTGGAAAGTTGTATTTTTTTTATAATTGTTTAATAGTTTTCAAATTTTTTGGTATCGGTATAACGGATCTTTATAAAACTTTTTAACGAACGGTTTTTATTAATTTAAGAGATGTAGATTTTATAAATATCATAGTTAATTATTTAAACCTTTATTTAATTATTAAATTTTTTTAAATTAAAAAGATTTTTAAATTATATTTAAAATTTTAATATAAGTTATTTCAAGATTTTCTACACTTATAAAGTTCCGTTTTTTATAACTTGCAATATTTGCATATATCGTTTTAAAACTTTAAGGTTATAATTTTCTTTATAATTAAAAATATCCGCTTAAATTCTTTTTTCCTTTATTAAAATATACCTTAAAGTTAAAAGTCGGCAGAAAACTATTTAAGTTTTATAACGTTTATTTAAATCTTAAGTTGTTATAAATCGAATTAAAGTTTTACAATTTAAGTAAATATTAAAAACCCTTTTAATTACTTTAAAAAGGTTCCTATTTTTTAAATAGGAAAATAATTATTAGTAATTCTTTATCGTAAATAAAATATTTAAATTTAACGTTCTTAAAAGCTTCGAAAAAATATGCTATTAAGTATTACTTCCCGTTATTTTCTTATTACTTGTCGTTAGATGTGTTGCACTTAATCTCTGGGTTTGGTGTTTTAATTCCTGGTTAACTACTTATCTGCAACTAGAGGGGAGAGCAGCCATATATAGCTGCTTCCTGCTTTGTTACTGCAATCCTAGGGCCACAAATTAAAGCCCTTTTAGAAAATCACCTCAACTGCTTATATTACTTTAAAATTGCTCCGAAAGTATAATTTAATATATCTATCTTTAATCGTTTCTTCTTATGGTAATTAGGAAATTTCACTATAATAACGTTTATAATCTTATTCTTAATTTGTTAAAAAGTTTTTTTATTCTTTTTCGAAACTTTAAATTCTTTTCCGGCACATTTTTTAGTGGCAAGTTTTATTAAGAGATTAATTAATCCTTTATAATCCTTTATTAAATTAAGTATATATCCGGTAAACTTTCAAAATTGTCGGATATTTCAAACGGTTGCTTTTTTTAAAATTAGTAAATTTGTAATTGTTTTAAATTTAAAAATTAGATTTAAGTTTATCTTAGGATAATAATAAAACCTAAAAAGTTTAATTTATATATATACCGCACGTGTATATATAAATCGCTATCCGACAAGCCTTAATATAAGTTTAAAATTCTCGTTCTACGTATAACGCCGAAAATATATGGAAACGTATATTCCATCATAACGCAATATTAAATTTGCAATAATAAGGCATTATTTAAATTATCGTTTAAAAAGACAATTAAATGTTTTTTTCCCTATTAAGAATAAAGAGTATTTAATATAAACCTTAATTAAACACGATTATTATTAAAAGGTGTATGATATAATTATTATGTTTTTAAACTCTAGTTAGGTCGACGTAAATATAATAACATTCTTTTTATAATTTAACAGCTTTTAATTATTTTGTTATTATCATAATATTATATTTCTAATTAATATTAAATTCGTTATTATTTCGTTACCGGTAAATTAAGGCGTTATAAGTTAGTCGCAAATATATATAATAAGGTAATTTTAATTTTAATTGATTTTATATTCCTTTTTAATCAAATATTAAATTGCTATTACTATCTTATTAATATAACTTAAAATTTTTTTTTCGTATATTTTATTTTAGTTTTTACTAATAACTTAGTAATATTTAAAGCTTTGTAAAAACTTATTTTTATAAAAATTATTTTTATTAACATAGGTAATACTTAAGTAGTATTTTTTAAAACGGTAATCGGTTTTTAAATACATTAATAAGAATGGCGCTGTTTCATTTTATATAAAAGATTATTACTAAGATTTTTAAATTTAAAAATGGTTTCGAAATAATGTTTAATTTTTTCTAAATTATTTTTACTCGTAAGCATAATATATTTATATATATCTTTCGTTTTTTATTTATTTCGTCTTATTTTTAAACTTTATTTAATTCGTTAAAGTATTAAAAGATAAAAAACCGGAAACTATTTATAATAAGCGGGTAATTTTACAGTAAAGAGGAGAAAAAATAATTGTATAATATGAAAAAGATTTACTTATTTTTTGGTGAAGTTTTTATTAAACTTTACCGATTGTATACATTTCGTATTAATTCATACATTTTCTTTTCTTCGAACTTATTAACGTTAATATAATAATAATTAATTTACTTAATATAAGCGTTTTGCATTTCTATTATTAACGTTTTAACTTTTTAACAATGTATTAAAATTAATTTAAGTAACTAATTATTTTAATAAATTGCATTTATTATATAACCTTTTTAAAAGGTATAATTTAAGGAAAACGGCTAAATATTAATAAGTTTGAATTAGCAAATTATTAACAACGAATTCGATTAAAAAACGAATTTACTTAATATTATTTTTTTTCATATTCACAATTTCTATTTAACTATTAATATATACATGATACGAAACGTATTACCGAAACAACTATTTAACCTTTTTTAAAAATTTAAAATACATTACGTACCGCATTTTAATGTAACCGTACTTAGGATACCGTATAAACGGTATACGTTAAAAATCTTTTAACGAAATTAATTCGCGATATATCCGTTACGGCGGTAAAATAACATATTTTCGTAAATTTATCGATTATATTTAAAATCTATTTCTACGCAAGTTTTAATTTTTATAACTATAAAAAAGTTAACGTAATTTACGGATAATCTAATACCTCAACACGTGTAGCAGATAAATACGCGCAATATTTATTAGGACGCCGTATTAACAAATATAAAAAACCTTATAATAATATATTATCATAATAGAAATTAATCGGCTTTCATTTAAAAAACGTATTTAGAACTTTACTACAAATATGAGTATTATGTCCGGGTTTACCGTAAATATTATATTTCCGTTTTTCCGCCTCATTCTTTTTACGACAATTACTTACAGCCATTATTAGCTGCATTTTTCAATTTTTTTGGGCTAAAAAGATTTATTTTTTTTATATAATTAATAACGTACCACATAAGCTTATAGCGCACATAAGCTTATCGCGCGTCTTTTAGCACCTCGCGATAATAAACTCGAATTAAAGAATTATAACCTCTTAAATCAATTTAAACTAAGCGGATTTTTCGTCATTAAACGCCTTTATATCTTTCTTATAAGTATGCATATTATATTCAGGTTTGCTGCAAACGTTATATTTCCGGGTTTTCGCTTAAATTCTTTTACGATAATTACTTTCGGCTATTACCAGTTACGATTATTTCCCACCACCTTTTTTTTATAGTTATAAAAACTTATGCATTTTTTATAACGTGCTATATAAACGAGCTGTTTATTTGTTTTATTATTTTTACTTTTTAACTTTAAGTACTTATTTTTTTAATAATTCTATTATAGAACGGCTTATAAACAAAACGAGAATAAATTTAGCCGATAAGGTTAAAAAACGAAACCTTAACTTTAGTTATAAAAAACTTAGTTGTATTTATTAAATCCTACTTATTACTTTAGTAATAGGAGTTAATAGTAATTGCGCCCGGTTTAATATCGTATTTAATTTATAAAAATTAACGCCGACCGAAGAAAGACCGATTATCGAACGAATTCTGAATTTAAATCCGCGAGTGTTTTTTATTCGGCGTAAATATATTAAAGATATAATAAATTTATTACTTATATAACTCGATACGGGACGTATCGGGGTTAATTAAGTGGTTAATTTTATTAAACGGTTACACAAATTCGAAATGCGTTTAAATCGAAGAATAAATTATTGAAAAGTTTTATGCGAAAATTTAAAGGTATTTCGTTAACAGTTTATATTTATTCGGGTTATAATCGTAAAATACGATATTATAAAGAAGGATATTTATAAGTTTAACGAAACGGGGTTTTTACAAGGGGTTTGTTTAACGACCGGTATACTTATTATTAACGTTAAAAAGTATAAAAAAATTAGGTAGACCTATTAAGGAAATCGAGAATATTTTATAAAAATATAAGCTGTTAGCGTTTAAAGTTAGGCCTTATTTTTATTTATTATTTTTGCTAAAAAATCGTTTTTTTATTAATTTGTCGATAACTTATATATATTTAATTAAACGGTTATTATAAACAATAACTGCTAGATAATAAATAAATTAAGTTTAAAATAAATTAAATATTTCGATTAATATATTCGAACGCGTACGAAAAAATTAAAACCTTTTTTTATTTTTAATATATACCAAAGTTATTATTCGATATAATTTAAAAAATATTACGTTACTTCTAATCTTATTATATTTTGAATGATCGCGTAATTTTTTTTATCTTTTTTAATTATTCGACGTATTTCTATTTTTTTTTCGTTATAACGCGTTTCTTTGCTGCATATTTAGGGTTTTATCTAACGTTACTGTTTTTATATTACTAAAAAAAATTTGTTATTAATTTCTACAAAGCTTTTAAAGTTATTATAATAACCGATAATATTAAATCGGGATTCCTAGAACCGGGTTTAGTTGTAATTGATTTTAAATATATTTTTTCCGAGTTATAAGTTTTAATTATATTTATACTAACCCTTTTTTATTTATTTTTTAATTTGGTTTTTTTTATTTATAAAAACTTTTAAAAATATTACCGCAACGATTCGATAAAAATATTGTTTATAAAAGTAAATTAGAAATTATTAAGCTAGAGGGGGCGCACGTACCAATGCACACCCCCCCCATTTGCACACCCCGAATTTTAAAACCTTTAGTTTTTAAACTCCAATAACTTAATAACTACCATGGCAAATAAAAAGTAATAAATATAATTTTATAAAACAGTTTTTAAATTTAATGTCAGCGATATAATATAAAGGATTTTTTAACGATATTGTACTAAAATATAAATATAATTTAATTAATAATAACAATAATAATAAAAAAGGTTTTCAGATAGTAAAATTTAAAAAAAAGATATATGTTGAAAATAAGTTATGATAATACTTAACAAAAAAGTACAAATAATATAGTACTAATATAATATATAATAAATACAAAGATACAAATATATACCGTTTTAATTATTATAGTAATAAAACTATCAAAATGTATTAAATCGAAGAAAATCCAAAATAGCGATTATAATTCCAAGTAATTACAAGCGTACTAATTACGTATTAGAGGTTTAAATGTAGGTGTTTATAATATATAGTATATGTTAGTTTATAAATAAACATTATTCTTTTTTTCGACGTAAAACAAATAATTAAAATTAATTAGAAAAAATTAAGAAAATTATAAATAGCTCTAGTTATAATATAATAAAGTTTAAAATTTCATATAATATTATTTCTATTATATATAACTAAATATTTTAAGAAATGTTATTTAAATTATAAAAATAAAATATATTAAGTATTATGAACGAATTTATTATAATATAATATTTATTTTCGTTATTTTATAATTAACTTAATATATCTCTTTATAATATATCGGAATTTCTTTAATTTTCCTTATTATAGCTTTATTTTATAATTTTATATCTTAACGTTTATATATATTATTCTTTAATAATACTTTTTAAGTAAAAAACTAATATTTAAAGTATTATTTTACGATTTTTCTTTTTAACTTTAAATTTTATTACATGTTATAATTAATTTTATATCGATATTTTACATTATATTACACTTGAAAAAATTGGTTTAAATTATAGTATATTGTATTTATATTTAATTTTCTATTAATCTCCGCTTTTCGCTTTAAAATGTAATAGCCGTTACTTAAAATATATCATGGCGGTTATAAAGTTATTATAGTTTAAATTATTAAGCTTTTAAAATTTAAGGTGTGCAAATGGGGGGGTGTGCATTGGTACGTGCGCCCCCTCTAGTTTGCCCCTAAAAATAATTAAATTAAATAATTCTTTCATTAAAAGTAACTTAATATTATTGTACGAAAATAGTTTTTCGGGAAAAATGCGGTTTATTGCGGGAAACGAACCATATATTAAGTAAATGCGAAAAGATTAAAAATAAACGATTTTAAATAAAAAGAATATTTTCTATAAAAAAGTATAGATTTTTATAATATCCAAAAAAAGTAGTGGTAAATAATTATCACTGGGAGTGGCCGAAGGTAATTATCGTAAAAAGATTTATGCGAAAAAACAAAAATGTGACGTTTGCGAGAAACCTACATATAATAGGCGTATTCATAAGGAGAATATAAAAATGTTTGACGACGAAAAATCTAATTAGTTTAAAATAATTTAATATATTAAAATTATTTATTGCGAGTTTATTATGGCGATATGGTAAAAAGTGTATAGTTTATTAGTATGTACAGCTTGTTTATATGGCACGTTAATAACTATCCCTTTTTTTAAAAACGTTTATTTTTGAGTTTTTGGTATTTACTAAAAATATAATTGGTTTCCCGTAATAAACCGTATTCCTACCAAAGAAAACCGTTTTCGTATAACAACATTAAGTTTTTTTAATTAAAAAATTACCCGTTTGAATTACTTTTATCTTCGAGTTACTTTAATAGTTTTTACTAGTTTTTTCTTGCAAATAACGCTTTTATCGAATTGTTTCGGTAATATTTTTAAAAGTTTTCGCAAATAAAGAGATTACAGAATTAAGAAAAGTAAATAAAAAAACGGGCAGTATAAATATAACTAGAGTTTATAATTTAAAAAAGACGCGATGAAAATAAAATAAAATAAATCCCGCTTCTGGGAATTCCGATTTAATGTTATCGGTCGTTATAATAATTTTAAACGCGTTGTAAAAACCGGCGGTAAAATTTCTCTTAATAATATAAATAACGTAACGTCGTATAAAACCTTCGATATATAATAAGAAAACGTATTTTAAAAAGTAAAAATAAAATATATTAAAAAATTAAAGTAAATAAAACAAATTAACCAGTATATAAAATGTAATAATATCGTAATTAACGTAATATCTTTCGAAATTTATCAAATATTAACCTTCGTAACCGTCGAAAATAAAAAAACGTTTCGATTTTTTCATACGGGTTCGAATATATTAATCGAAATATTAAAATTATTTTAAACTTACTTTATTTATCGTCTAGCCGTTATTACTTACGATAACCGTTTAATCGGGTGGGAAAAGGTTATCGGCGAAATAGCGAAAATACCAATTTTTCTGCGTAAAAATAATAAATAAAATTAAACTTTACCTTTAAAAATTAACTACTTATATAATTATAAATTATTCTCGCCTTTTTACTTTAATTTATTTAAATTTTTTATACCTTTTAATATTAATAATAACCATACCGGCTATTATAAAAAGCTTTATTTAAAAGTTTATATCGTCGAAATTGTAAATATTCTTTTTCGAAATACCGTATTTTATATATATAATCCGGATAAGCTTAAATTATTTACGAAATACTTTTAAACCTTTATATATAAGATATAATTAGGTTTAAGCCATATTTTCCTAGTTAAGTCAAATACATAAAAATTATTATACGATATAATTCGTATTATAAATATTATACCTAATATCTTGGGACACGATAACCAATCGGTTATTTTTACGATTTAGGATAAATTGTATACCTTAATCCCGTAAATCCTTACTCTTTAATACGTGGTTACCCACAAGCTTCGATCCTGATAAACCTTATACCCGCTGGCTCCACAGTTCGGCATGGTTACATAATATAACTTAAGAGACGTAAAGCTTTCCGCGGTAAACCTTAAGGATAAACCTTAAGTGCGTACAGAAGGTTTTACGAGCTCTCGCCAGTCTTACGGCTAAAAATGTTAAATATTAATTAGTAAAAGGGCTAGAAACTCCAACCTCGGTCGTCCCACAGTTTTCGAATCACCATTACCATTATAACTTAATATGCTACACAACTTATACACGATATCGGTAATCCGTACCGGCCAGGTTTTTAACGAAACCGTCTCGTTAAAAATAATTATATCTTATAAAATTACCGGACGAGCAAAAAATATTAATAATTTTTTCGACTCGAATATTATCTCGCAAAAAATTATCTTTAATTTTTAATTTTCAAATATAATATTATTCGCGAAAACGAAAGTAATCGATTTATATAAAATCTTATGCCAAATCACATAACAATTATAAAAGCATTATTGGCGAAATTAAAAAGGAAAAGGGAAAATAATAACGGGCTAACGGATACCGACGTTTAAATTCTAGAACGTTATAAGCTGGAGGAATACGGGCGATAGTTTGCCCGGTTGCTCCGAATAGCGAAGACCTTTAGAATACCGAGAAGAATCGACGTTAATAAAAACGGGACAAAACAGCCTAAAGCCGTTTTGAAGTGAGACGCTTAAACGGTTGGGATTGTACGAATTCTCCGATGTCGGAGGTACTTACCTACGAGAAAGATAGGTAGTAAAACCTAGGAATTAAAATACCAATTTATGATTTTATCTAATTTTACCTACACGGTCACGTCTTCTTAAGGGAGATTAAACATTTATATACAACTTTTTCATAATTTATTGTTTAATTTAAACGTATTTCGAAATTTTTTTCTTATTTAACAAGATTAAATATTTAATTAATTTTAACATATCTTATAATACATTACATAAATAACAAATTCGCTATGTTTTTAATATGCTAACGCTAGATAGGGAATATTTACGTTTTTAAGTTAGGAATTCGTTTAATAATTAACTTTTTTTCAGTCGGCGTTAATTTTCGCAAATATGGAATAATATTGGTACGGGAAGGTTTTTCATAAATTGGATGTTTTAAAGTAGATTCGGGGACGTTATATATCGAATAAAAATATTTATAACTAAGTTTTAGGTTTCGTTAATTAGCTTAAATAATTAAATTCACTTTAATAGCTTTTCCAAATCGTTTTATGTTATTAGCGTTGGAAAATAAACAATTAAAGTTAGATAGTAAATATTGTAAATAAAACGCGCGACGAACTTATATACGCGACAAGCTTGTATAATACGTTATCCTTTTTTCTTAAAAACGTTTATTTATAAATCTTTAACGCTTATGTAAAATATGGTTAATTTCGTGTAATTAAGTAAGTTTTTAATTAATAAAAGCAATTCTACAATAAAATATTAGTTAATCTTGTATTTAAAAATTAATTAACTTAATATTTTTTGAATTTCTTTTACAAATATCGTTTTTATTTTTTGCTTATTAGATATTTTAAAAAGTCTTTGTAGGCGGAGAAATAAAGACCGGTAAAGGTTAACAAAAAAAATAGTTGGCATAAGCATAAATAGAGAAATTTCGAACTCGGAAATAACGGTATTAAGATCGAATATAACGAAATTAAATGCGGCAAATCCGGATTTAATATTATCGAACGTTATAATAACGTTAAACACATTATAAAACCCCCTAAAAAATCTTTATTTTATAATATAATTATGATAACGTCGTTTTAAATTTTTAATATAAAACGAATAAATACGTTTTAAAAAAAACCAAATTACGTTAAAAAGTTAAAGCTTATAGAAAAAATACGTAAACATACGAAATATAATAATATCGTAATTAACGTAATATGTTTCGAATTTTATCGAATAGTAACTTTTGTTATCGTCGAAAATAAAAAACTATTTCGAATTTTTCGTCTACGGTCGAATATATTAATCGAAATATTAAATCTATTTTAAACTTAATTCGATTTTATTTAACTATTATAACTTAATATGATTTTTAATTAATTATTAATAATAAATTATGCTGCAATAAATTTTTAAAATACTATTTCCTCGTTATTATAATAAATAACATTATAACGTTTTATATAAGTAAGTTGCTTATATAAGTAAATTACTTGGTTTTTTCATTATTTATATTTTTTAACTTTTATTACTTATTTTTTAATAACTATAACATAAAACGGTTATAAAAAAAGCGAAAGAAAACTTAGGCGTATAAGCTAAAACGCAAAAACCGAAATGTAATTTTAAACATCTGGGTTTTATATATAAAATAACTTTATTTACATAACTAAACTGATTTAATAGCAAATTTTCCCCAACCCACATTTCTTTTATTTTACGAAAATTAAAGCCGACTAAAAAAATATCAACTATCGAACGAACTCTTAACTTAAATACGCGAATATCTTTTATCCAGCGTTAATATATTAAAACTATAGCGAATTTGCTATTCGCGTAATACGTTACAAAACGCGTTAGGGTTAATTAAGTAAGTTACTTTAATAAATAGCAAAAAAGTTTCGAAACGCGATTTAAGCAGAAGATGAATTTTTTAAAAATTATTATGCGAAAATTTGAACATATTTCGTAAAAAGTTCCAACCTATTCGAATTATTACCGTAAAATACGGTGTTAGAAAAAAAAGATATTCTCCCTTAAGAAGATGTAACCGTATAGACTAAATTAGATACAATGATAAATTAAAACCTTAATTCTTAAGCTTTATTAAACCGATTCCTTTTATAGGCGACTTTAGGCAGCCTTATTCCGCAGCTTTTATTTACCTCGATTCGTGTCGGTATTTTAAAGTAATTTCGCTATTCGGAGCAATTAGGTAAATTATCAGTTATACTGTAATTTATAACGTTTTAAAATTTAAAATTTGTTAACCGTTTATTTCCCTTTTTAATTTTTTTAATATTTACTTTATAATTGTTATACTTTTCAGCATAAGTTCGAGTAATAATTAGTTAGTAAAATTTTCGGAAATTAAATCGTATTCAAAAATTAATAATTAAATGCGATTTTTTTAGGAGATATTGTTTAAGTCGATAAAATTATTAATATTTTGCGTTCGTTTTATTATTTTGTAATATTTAACGATTTTAAATATAACGGTTTTGTTAAAAATTTTGTTAGTACGGATTATCGGTATTATATACGAATGTTGTCGTATATTAAACTTTGATAATAATAGTAATTCGAAAAATTGCCTTAAAACGATTAAGCCGTAAGATTAGCGAAAGTTCTAAAAGGCCAGTTTTTTTATACGTATTTAAGGTTTATCTTTAAGGTTTACAGCGTAAAACTTCACGCCTTTGAAGTTATATGATGTAATTATATCAAATTATAGCGGGCATAATGTTTATTAAGGTTAAAGCTTGCCGGTAATTACGCTTATAAGTTTCTGAAGCCGATATTAATCGAAAGATTACGTATTTACGGGGCTCCAACAAAAAATAAGACTTTACGGGATTAAGGTACATAATTTATCTTAAATCTTAAAAACTACCGAGTAAGTACCGTATTTAAAGATATTGGGCGTGATATTTATCGTACGATTATATCGTGTAATAATTTTCGTATATTTAGCTTAATTTGGAAAATATGGCTTAAACTTATTAATATCTTATATTAAAAAATATATATATAAATTCGACGAAATTAAGTTTTTTAATACAATTTCGTATAATAACGGGTATAATGATTATTAATATCAAGAAAGGTAAAAAACTTAAGGAAATTTAAAAAGTAAATAAAAAATAAATTATAATTACTTAAATTTTAATTTTTAAATTTAGGTTATACCGTTATTTATTATTATAGGGTGGAAAACCTAGCTTAGTGCTTAATTGCGTAATAATTTATTATTAATAAGCCGTTAAAAATCGTATTAAATAATAATAATTAAATAGCGAACTAATTAACTTTAAAATAAGTTTAATATAAGAATTAATATATTTAAACGTGTCCGAAAAAATTAAAACTTTTTTTAATTTCGACGATTACGAAATTTACTATTCGATATAATTGAAAAGAATTGCACTAATTACGATATTATTACATTTTGTATACCCGCCCATTTTTGATATAAATTTTAACCTTTTAACATATTTTTTTAAATGCGTTTATTTGTTATATATAAAATGCTTAATAAAATATTATTATACTTATAGCGGTAAAAAAGATGTTTTAACGGTTTTTATAACGCATTTAAAATTATTATAGCGTTTGATAATATTAAATCTGGATTCGCCAAAATTAATCTCGTTTTATTCGATCTTAATTTTATGTTTTTTGCGTTCTATATTCCTTTAATTATATTAATGCAGACCGTTTCCCCGTTCACCTTTGCCGGTTTGATTCGTTCCCCGTATGCGAAAACCCCTAGGAATATTAAAAGATTAAGAAAGTAAAAACGCTATTTATAAATAAAAATTAAAAATTACGAAGGTAATTCGCGGATAAGAATTATTAAATCTATTAATATTTTAATAAAACGTAGCTTATTATTTTTATACGAAATTACATCTTTGCGAAAAAGAATTACTTAATTGCGCGAAACGAACCTTATTTTAAGTAAACGGCGAAAAACTAAAAATAAACATATTTAAAAAAAGGGACATTTACTATATAAAAGACATAAGCTGTTTTAGCGGAAAAAGAAAAGGGTAATAGAAAAAGATAGCTAACAACGGCTAAAGGTAGTTGTCGCAAAGGGTTTAAAACGAAAATACGAAAATATGACGTTTGCGACAACCCCGGATATAATACGCGTACTTATGAAAAAGCGGTAAAAACGTTTAGCGAATTAAAGCCGATTAATTTTAATTAATTTAATATATTGAAAATGATTAATTCGAGTTTGATATTAAAAGATACTAAAAAGTGAGCGACTTATTTATATAAGCAACTTACTTATATATACGTAAATTAATTTTAAAAATTACTAACTTAAATTATTATAATTTCTCTTTTATTTTTCTATTATGCTTATTAGAACATTTTACGTTATTTAGCATTAATAGTTATTATACCCGTTATTATACAAAACCTAATAAAAAATTAATTTTGTTATAATTATAAATCTTTTTTTATAATGCCGTATTTTACGATAATAACTCGAACAAACTCGAATTTTTTACGAAATATTTCTAGATTTTCGCATAATAACCGGTAATAATCGATTTTCTGGAATAAACGTATTTTTCATTTGTTTTACCGTTTAACAAAATTCGACGATTAGTTAATTCCGACGCGTTCCTTAATACGTTAAACAAATAGTAAATTAACTATATTTTTAACATAGTAAAGCCGGATAGGAACTGCTCACGTATTTAAATAAAAAATTCGGTTAATACTTAATATTTTTTCGGTCGGCGTTAATTTTTACCAAGAAAAGATAAAATTGAAACGGGCGTATTTACCAGTGAAACAGTATGCGAAGGTAAGAAATAACACTTTATAAATAAAATCAAGCTTTTTGTAACTAAGTTTCGGGTCTTTCTTTTTAATTTAAATAGCAAGGTTTATTCTTACTTTTTGTTATAATGCGTTTTATAATATTAATATTAAGAAATAGGCAATTAAATATAATAATTAAAATATGTTAAAAATATATTACGCGCACTTATATACTGCGCGTACTTATGTGCTACGTTATATTGTTATATAGGGGAAATAAAATATATAAATATATTAAAAAAATAGCTGATAATTTCTTAGATATATTAATATAATAATTAAAATGATAACTTTATAAAAACTTAAGTTTATTCTAGGATAAACGTAAGAAATAATAATTCCGCTACAATATAATATATATATATTAAAACGGTTACAGTATTCGGTAAGCGTTATATTATAGTTATATTATAATTATAACACTTTTAAAAATTCGTTATTAAATATAAATAATTTGCTTTTAATATTAATATTTTTTTATATTATTATATAATCGGCTTTCGGCGTTTTAATTTTTGTACAAATATTGTATTTAAATTCTTTATCGGTTAAATTCGTTAATACCATTAAAATATCATAGGATAAAAACGACGTTTTATTTTAGCTATTTATAAAAGTGTTTATTACAGTATTAAGGTTTATAACATAGGTTTATAAAAAGAATTTATAATTTTAGTAAAAATATTACCTTGAGGCGGTGGTTCTTTTATCGTTAGTAAAAGTATAACAATACGGCGGTTAAGGATTAAGCATTAAGCATTAAATAATATGAAAATACGTTCGAAAGTGGAATTCGTTTTTTAGTTTATAATTTATTACGAACCGGAATTTATGAAAAAAATTAAATTAATATACTAAGCATTAAGTTAATAGTTTTGAAATCAGGAAATGTTAAATGTTTTAATATACAGTAATAACATATATAAACTTTTAAAACATTTATAATTCTGGTAGTTGTTTTTCGAGAGTTTTAATAATAATTATTAATTTTTTATTAATAATATTATAATTTTATTATATTAACTTCAATGTTAGTAAAATTGAATCGACGGATCATAATATATTTTATGAATTTTATTAAACAAGTATTTTTTAACGTTTACTTAGAACTATGTGTTTTTAAAATTATATATATCATGGATAATAATACAATAAAGTTATTATTGTAATAGAAATATTTTCAAAAAGTTAAAATGCTATTACGATGTCGTTAATTAAAAAATAAATTTATTGCTTTTTATTTATTAGGGTAAATAAAAGTTTTAAGATTAAAAAAAGGTTTAATAAACCGAATGTAAAAACTAGCAAATATAAAAAACGTTAGAATTTTTAAAATATTTGCGGAATTTCTTATTCTTAGACAGTTTTTATTTTATTAAGATTAATAACGATAAGGTTCTATATAAGCGAATGGCGCACAGAAGCGAGCGGAGCACTTTTTGTTAATTTGTAATAATAAATCTAAATAACTTAAATATAATATATTAAATATATTGCAATTAATCGTATTATCTCGCGACGACAGTGCCTACAGTTTCTAAATGCATGTACGCATTATATTTAATTTTATTGCGGACGCCATACCGCTATTCCACCCTTTTTAAGCCGCGTATAACGAATACGATCAATATCGCGTTTTTATCACCACCTCCCTAAACGGTTAAAAAACCTGGTTATCGTATATAGTAAGTGCTTTTTTTAATTTAAATTTTTTATTTTAATAATTTTATATATGTAGGGTCGAATTGGTGCTCCGATAAATCCTATAATACTGTGATAAAGTTCTACAATACCGCGATACGCCTCTCCGACGCGCCCTACAACAAAGCCCTACAGCCTTGCCCCACAGCATTGCAACGCATTTTCTAACAAGCCCTATTACCTTTCATTTTGCGAATATTTTTCACCTATTAAAGCCGGACAAAAACCGCTCGCGTATATAGGTTAGGAATTCGGTTGGTAATCGATCTTTTGTCGATCCGCTTTAACTTTTACGGATTGGGGGTAATATTAACTTAGAAGCGTTAGGGGTGTGGGCGGTCGCATACGGGTTGTCAAAAGGGAATAGCAATATACGTCCGCGGCAAGCCTTAATATAATGGATGCATTTGTTCCAAAACTATATATACGGCTAGCGAGAAAGAATACGGTTGATTTTAATCAGCTAAATATATTGTAGTTGAGTTGTTTGGAGTTGTTGTTGCAAGCTATCAAAAAGTACGCCGTTCGCTTTTATGCGCCGTTTGCTTATGTAGGACGTTATAGTTAATAAAAATAATTAAACTTAAAGATCGTATTTTTATAATATAAAATTTGCGTTTACAGATATTTATGCTTAATTCCCCGTTAGCGAGTTGACGTATTATTTCCCGTATATAGCCCATTGTTTTCTTTTTTTCTTTTTTTTATATATTAAAACGTTATTTAAAAAAGTGTTACGACTTAGCCAGTGAGGAGATAGTAAATGGTCTCTAGGCGGACCGAAATAGGATCTAAATAAGTTGAATTACATAATACACTTTGAAAGGCTTTAAGAGAACGCAAAAAAACATTTGCAGGTAGACGGTATAACTTCGAAGAGTTTTAAAAAAGCGTAAAGGAACATATGCAAATAAATGGTATAACTCCGAAAAATTCCGAAAAAACGCAAAGAGTTCCGAAAATATATATATATATTTGTCAAAACGATTTAATTAAATAGCGACTATTTAATATATAAATCCGTACGTTTAGGTTTAATAATTAGTTAATTAACTTAGCCGTTATACGTTATAAGTATTTGTTTAGTAATATTGTTAAACTCTAAGTAATATTTCGATAATATGTTTATTAGCAAACAACCTATTTACGAGGTCCCGGAAGATAATATAAATTCGGGTAAGAAGGAATAATAGCTTTTTTTTAACTAAAGAAGAAATTCTTAAGCGTTTAGATTTTGTAAATTAACGTATCGATTAACTAGAGAAAGATAATTCGGAACTTACTATAACTTTTTAAGTTATTTAGAAATTTCTTAGAAAATAAACGGGATAAATATCTGGAGAAGAATTTACGAATCTAGGTTAAGTTATTTAAGTAACTTCCGGTAAGGAATTAGGAAAAATATTAAAACCTTTTAAGCTTAAACCTTTTGGCAAAACATTTATTAAATTTTAGTTATTTTTAACGTAATGCCGATTATATTTTGAGTATTTCTTTTATGCGATTTATGATGTTAATTTTTCGAGATAAATTTGTAATCGGACGATTTTCAAGATACGCCGTTATCTGGTTCGAATTTACTATAAGAAAATAGGTTACTGTATTTTTAAAGTAATAAACGCTTAAAATGGTAGAGATTTATAGCGATTACGAAAAGTTCGAATAAGCCCTTATAAAAACTTTCGAAAGGGTAAACGAAAAAAAGAAAGCGGAAATTAAGATTTCATAAATAAAATAAAAAGAATTTACCTTTAGTTATGGCAGCGAGCTGATTTAATTTTTTTCGAAACTTAATTAGGGATAAAAAATATTAATGGCCCGGTTTTCTAATAATTTAAAATAAAAAAATTAAAAAGAAATATTTAAAATAGATCAATTAAAGTATTTAACCAATTATATCGCGATAGTAGTAAAAATCGACGATCGATAGTACGCCTGGCGAATTTGTAATACTAAAGGAAAATATAATAACAAATCGTATTATACCGTTAATAGTAAAGTACCTTAATATTAAAGCATTTCCTATAAAATAACGGTAACATTTACAAAAGTTGAAGCTATTTAATAATAAGGTGTTTAATAAATTAAATGTTAGAACTTTGGCAAAACGGGTTATAAGGTATTTTAATATAAATTATTTAAAAAACTTTAATAAAATAAATTATAAATTTAAATACTTATAAGGATATTTCAAACCAGTTAAAAAGGAAACATTGTCGCCATAATTTAACAAAGACGAGGTTTTTTTAGATTATTATATAATAAATTGCAACGCCCCTCACGAAAAGGTAAAAAAATAACTTAGATTAAAATATAATAATATTTCGAATAATAATAAAAACCTTAAAAGGAGGAATTTACGATATTACCCTTCCAGAAGTAATAAAAAAAGTTAATAACAAAAAGTGTAAATAATTTAGAAATGTTTATAAGAATATTTAGGTTAAACTAAGATAATTTATTTAAGTACCTCGAATTGGTATAGACGAATGTACGCTTTTTATTATCGGTAATAATAGTACCCCGATTATAAAAAATAAAAGCCCTTTATTTATTAACGTATTATACGTATAGCAAAGGAAGGGTTCGATTTCTCTAATAAACTAGGAAACAATAAGAACGATAAAGAATAATATCGATATTTTCGTCCCGTCGGCCCCTAGGAGGATATCGATTAAAAAAAGGCCGTATAAAGTTAGATTAAAGGAAAATAGTACCCATAAAAGGATTTTTTCCGTTATTTCGAATAGTATCATTACCAGACGGAAAGTAAATTAATATAGAAAACGGTTATTAAGTATTGCTAATAAGTTATTACAGAACTATAAACACGATTAGTATACGCTATAAATCCAAATAAACGATAAACGATTTAAAATAATATATAATACTATTTTATTCTAAAAAGTCTTATGTTAAGATATATTAATAAAAAGTTATTTAAAATATAAAATAATTATTTTAATAACTTAAGAAATTAAATACGATAACAATACCGTTACATATAATAGTTTTAAGTAATTAATTAATAATTTAAGCAACGAGTAAACAAATTAAAAAATAAAACGAAATAATAATAGAACTATATTAAATAGTTACGGCAAAAATTTGATTAGTTATGCCTAAATGTACGATAACTTAAATAAAACCTAAAAAATAAAAGTTATTTATAAAAAAGTTATATAATGGCGAGATTTAAATGAATTGGTAAAAATTTTTACGAAAAGTTTTAGCAGTAATAAGAGATGGCAATGACCTTATTATTTTAAGAATACGGATTAAAATATATTAATACATTGTCATAGGGGATAACGGAGTTTTAAAAGGTAATTATATTATATTAAAAGTAGTTAACCAATTTAAATTGTTATGGAGATATAAAAAGGATTTTTATATCGCGGATACCGTTAAAGGTTAATTTTTTTATAATAATTGAAAATTCAAACTCAAGATTAATTACTTTAATATTTTTATCTTAAAAAGAAATATAATAATCAAGTTTAACATCGTACCGTTAGGGAATTACGATATAATCTTAAAACGAATATAATTACACTAGCGTAATTTTTAATCGATTAGCAAATTAGCTAAGTAAATTTTCTTTATACTCTAGCGACAAATATGGAAAAAAACGATAGAAATCCTAATATTCGATCGAAAATAGGGATGAATGCGGGTATAAGAATATAATAAATACTTTAGTACCTATAAGAACTTAATATAAGAAAAAGAATAGGTATTAAAAAATACGACGTATTATTATTATTATTAAAATAAAGTTATAACAATTAAAGACGATTTATAATAACTTAAAAAGTAAATAAATTTGATTAATACTTTACTATAATACCATAAGTGTAAATAATGTTTTAAGAAAAATTTCGAAACGAAATTACTAAAATATAACAAATAAGATTATAAACTTATTTTAAAAAAAGGAGCATTAATTAAGTTATATCCTATTTATAATTTTAATGAGATAAATTTATACGTACTTAAGGAATACCTGGAAAATCGATTAAAAAAAATGCGATTATCGGAATTAATTCCCGGGTAATTAATATTTTTCATATTTAAAAAGACTGGAAATTTACAATTAATTATAAGTTACCAATAATTTAATATTATCATAGTAAAGGATAAAATGTTATTGCTTTTAATTAGTAAAAAAAAGAATCGCTTTTACAGTGCTAAATGGTTTATTACTTTCGACCTTAAAAACAGGAATAATTTAATTCGCATTAAAAAAAACCATAAATAAAAAATAGCATTTCGGATTAAATACGATTTATATAAGTATTTTATTACCTTTATAAAATTTATTAACGCGTTTATTACCTTTTAGCGTATGGTTAATTACGTCCTTAACAAATACCTCGACGTTTTTATAATATACTAGCTCGACGACATTCTTATTTTCTTAAAAATAAAAAAATAACATAAGAAGTACGTTTATAAGGTATTATAATTGTTTTAAAACGTTAACCTATTAGTTAACGAAGAAAATGTTAATTTCAAATGTAAAAAGTTAAATATTAAGGTTATGTTATTATTTTCAAACATAGTAAAATAAACCTAAAAAAGATTATTACTTTATAAGATTAAATACAACCTATTATAATAAACAAAGTATAAGCTTTCCTGAAATTAACTAATTATTATCGAAAGTTAATTAAAAATTTTAACTAAATAGGTATATTTTTAAATATACTTATTAAAGACAAGAAAGGTTTTAATAAAGGTTAATAAAAAAAGCTTTTTAATAAATTAAAAAAAAATATCGCAAGTTAACTAGTACTAATTATGTAGGATTTAAATTCTTTAGAAAAACTAGAAACCGATAGGTTAAATTTTATTTTAAGCGTAGTAATTAAATAATGAAATAATTAAAATGTATTATACGCTGTTATTTTCTTTTTTTTAGATGTTAAAAAACTTTAAATTACGTTACGTTAATTCCGATAAAGAATTTATAGTTATTATTAAAACGTTTCGTAAGTTTAAACTTTTTTTAAAGGTAATTAATAATAAGTTAAGGTTTATATAAGTTAACGGTTTTTATAAGCTAGGTGCATATATAAGTTCGTTACGCGTTTTAATTAATATATTTATTATTTAAAATTAATTAATTATTTTTAACGCTAATAATATAAAACGGGTTATAAAAAATACTAGTATAAATTTACCTTTTTTGGCAAAAAGATAGTAGGAAAATTAGTTATAAACGGCTTTATATAATATATAACGTTTCTAAATTTATAATAAAAGATTAAATTTACGGTAAATCCTTTTGTACCGATATTATTTTTTACTTGCGAAAATTAATACCGATTAAAAAAATCGATTGTCGAATAAATCCTTAACTTAAACACGTAAGTGTTTTTTATCCGGCGTGAATATGTTAAAGATATGGCAAATTTGTTTTTCGCATAATAGGTTAACGGATGCGTTGTGGTTAATTAGGTTATTAATTTTATTAAACGGTAATAAAAATTTAAAATGCGTTTAAATCGAAAGATAAATTATTAAAGAAGTTTATGCGAAAAATTAAAAATATTTCGTTAATAGTTTAATTTCATTCGGAATATAATTACTAAACACGATATTATGGAAGAAAACATTTATAACTTCGACGATAAAAACGTTTTAATAAAGCTTTTATTAATAATAAATATGGTTATTATTAATGTTAAAAAGCGTAAAGATTTTAAATAAATTTAGTACGATAATAAGGAATATTTTATAATAATATAAGTTGTTAATTTCAAAATTAGGTTTTATTTTTGTTTATTATTGTTATAACAAAATTTTATATTTTCGTTAATTCGTTAATAACTTATTTTTACCCGGGTGAAAAGTTATTATAAGTAATAACGTTTAGAAGATAAATAAATTAGGTTTAAAAAAGGGTTAATATTTCGATTAATATTTATAAACGCGTATAAAATGATCGAAACGGTTTTTTATTTTTAACGATTATAAAAGTTAATATTTAATAAAATTTAAAAAATATTATATGAATTAAGATATTATTATATTTTATATATTAAATAACCTTTTTTATTTATTTCAATTTTCCGATATATATTATTCTGTTTATTAAAATGTTTTTATTTATTATATATTAAGAGTTTTATATAATATTATATTACTTATATGTTTATGAAAGATTTTAACGCCTGTTTTTGTAATGCATTTCAAGTTATTATAACGATTAATAATATTAAATCAGAACTTCTAAAAACGGGATTTATTTTATTTAATTCTAATCGTGTTCTTTCCGCGTTAAAAATTCCAGTTATACTTATACCGATCGTTTTTTTCTTTACTTTGATTAATTCCTTAATTTCTTTATTTACAAAAACTCTTAAATATATTACCGAAATAATTTAACAAAAACGTTATTTTTAAGAAAGGATTAGAAATTATGAAAATACTTTACCGCTAAAACTAATAAATTCGGTTAATTTTTTAATGAAAAGTAATTTACTATTATTATATAAAATGCTTTTTTTAAGAAAAAGGTATCTTCTTACGCTAAACGAATTATATTTTTAGTAAACATAAAAAGAATAAAAATAAACCATTTTAAAAAAAAGAGATATTTATTATAAAGGAAATATAAGTTTTTATAATTACGAAAACAAAAGTAATAGTAAATAATCGCAACTAGTAATATCCGAAGATAATTATCGCGAAAGGGTTTAAAAGAAAAAACGGAAATGTGGTGTTTGCAGTAAGCCCGGATATAATGCGTGTATTTATGAGGAGGATATAAAGGCGTTTAACGATAAAAATTCCTATTAGTTTGAATTAATGTATTACGTTATTGTTAATTTATTTTAATTTATTGTTACAGAATGCTAAAAGACGCGCGACGAGTTTATATGCGCGACGAATTTATGTAAGACGTTATAAATATTTTACCCGATTTATTACGACTAAAAAAATTATAGCATAATAGTAACGTTACGTAATGAAATTAGTAAAATATAATTTCGTTATTATTTACAGAAAAGGCTCGGAAAACGGTAAAACCTACGTTTTTAACAAAGGAGGAAACTTTAAAGAAAAAATAATTAAAGTTAGTTACGTAAATTTTAATATTATTATAAAAGGATAATTACGCCGATGTTAAATTACGAAAATATAACAGATATTTACGAATATATATTAAAAGAATTAAGATATATAACGATAGCTTATAAAATTAAATATGTAAAATATAAGTTCTAATAAAAAGTTAAAAGGATTTAATACGAATTATATTTTAACATTAACTATATAGATATTTAGGGATCCATAAAACCTTAAAAGGGATTTAACGCCTATAGTACTTTCTTAAAATGAAAACCACGATACAAAAAGTTTTGTACTAATACGACGTTTGTGCCAAAGCAAAGATACGACGACATAAGCCATATGAAAAGTTATAGCCGTTACTAATTCCAAAACGATTATGGGATTTTATTACGATAAATTTTATCACCAAATTTCCTTTGTTAAAAAAACCTAACTACGGGCGTATATTACGATAGCATTTTTGTAATCGTTAATCGGTTTACAAAACTTTTTCTTTACATTATAACGAGGATATTAACGCCGAATAAATGGCGATATATTTTTAGAAATATATTTAACGTATAAAGGTTTTCGTAAGAAATCGTTTTAAATAAAGGAATAGAGCTTACTTTTAAATTCTGGCAGAACCTAATAATGTAGGTTAGCTTAAATTATAAATTATCGAATACATTTCAACCTTAAATAAATGTTTAAACGGAGCTAGAAAAGTAAACATTAAAAATATATCTACGATATTATATTAATTACTAACAAAA
This sequence comes from Monosporascus sp. GIB2, assembly GCA_004155935.1. Lineage (NCBI taxonomy): Eukaryota > Fungi > Ascomycota > Sordariomycetes > Xylariales > Monosporascus > Monosporascus sp. GIB2. The sequence continues at coordinate 43,846 of QJNV01000050.1, forward strand.
TAATTAGGTTAAAAAGTTACTAATAACTTAAATAATTTATAATACAGCTAACATAAAACTATTAAAATAACCTCGTTTATAATCAATTTTAGGTTTACCCTAAAGGTTTATAAGGAAGTACGAAAAAAACGCCCGTTTAATGTTAAAACTATTCTTATATTAAAATAATTTAAACGACTGTACTAAAGTATAAAAATAGAACTTAAGTTTATCTATAACCAAATAAACAAATATTACAACTAAAAACGGTTAAAGAACTAACCTTTTTAAAAGCGAAAATAGTTTACCTAGTTATTAAAAATATTTAGGTAAAACGCCTAAGGCTTAAATTTAATTTCAAATATATTAACTCATAGAAAATTACTAAGAAAATTTTAACAAATAACTACTCGTTAAAATTGCTACCTAAGGTTAAATTCCACTAATCCTTTATGTATTCATACTTAAGTTAGTAACGGATATAATAGAAGTACACTAAGGGTGCGAATGTAGCCGTGCACTTACTTTATTCTCACTAAAATACACCTTTTTCAATTTAATATAACAAGTTATATAAAAACGATAAAAATATAAGGATTTTATATTTATATAAGCAATTACATATATTACGTATATTATTTATTTATCCGTGTTATAAGCGGGCTTTTAGCGAAATGTGAATTAAATAATAACTAATAAGAGGATTTTTCATAGTAAAAGTGTAAAACTTTATGGGATAAAAATTTTACTCAGCTTTAATTACTTACAATTCCCATAGTTATAGTTAAACTTATAATAAAATTTATAATTTAATAAGTTTAAGTAAAGCTGTATATTATTATAATTATTTCTTAATTTATTACCATTCGCTTTTAATATTATAGTCGGTGTTAACATGGTATATTTTAGTAGGAAATAGGTGGGCGCACGGATTCATTTAACCAATAAGTGTACATAGTTAATAAGATAATATAAAGGTGAAGAAAAAATAAATGTACGAAACGCAAGAAAGTATCAACATACGAAAAGTTAACAGATTTACCTAATATTTAATCAAGTGGAAAAATTACCCAAATTCCGAAAATACTTGGGAACCCGCGAAAAGTTTTATAAATGCACATCGTTTGCTAAAAAGTTTTCATTAATAACGCTGCGTAAATAGGATTTCCAATTAAAGTCGGGCGTAAAACTTTTAAAAGGGGATTAGTTAGAGTTAAAAGTAGGTAAGAAGGTTTCGAAACGTTGCCGTTCGGCTTTTAATTACTTAATACGCTTTTGGTTTTCTAACTTTTTAAAAAATTAAAAACCCCGGTTGACTATTTCTACCCCTTTGTTACGTAAAAACTTTTGCTATATGCGCACGCGGTTTAAGCGAGATAAGGTTTTCTCGAAACGGCGCGAAATAATTTTTTGTTCCTTACGAATATCGCGCAGCTATTAACAAGCCGATAATTCCTTTAATTTTAAACGTTCCATTTTACGATTAATATTATTTAAAGAAGATAACGGAACGCTAAAACTATTATAACGACGCTTTTTTCATATACAACTTTCGTAACGAGATATGCTTTTTAATATAACGCACTTTGTACCCGCACGAAAATAAAAAATACAAGGCATTATTTCGAAACTAGAGTTTATAATAAAACGAGCTAACGCTTTTTTTTCCTTTTCGATTACGCTATTTGTAAGTTTTAAAAATACGACACGATATAATAAAGATGAAGGCATTTATAAGATATTAAGAAATTTTTGGTGCGATGATTTTAAAAAGGGGAGATCGTATTACGACTTAACCAGTAAGGAGTTAGGAAACGGTTTTTAGGCGGATCGAGATAGGACTTAAGTAGGTCGAATTGCGTAATATACTTCAAAAAGCTTTAAAAAAGCGTAAAAAAGCATATATAAGTACATAGTACAACTTCGAAATGTTCCGATATAATATAAAAAAGATACGAAAAAATATATATATATATTTATTAAAATCCCTTAATTAAATAACAACAGTTTGTAATATAACTTCGTTACTTAAAATACTTTTAATACTACGAAACGTAACTAAGTTATTTTTACTAATTATTGCCCGGTTTCCTACGATACTTCTGCTAACATAAACCCGTACGTTCAGGTTTAGTAATTAGTTAACTAACCTAGCCGTTATAAGGAGTTTTTATATAATATTTTAAAATGCGAACTAAGCTAAAATTTAATATATTATTATAACGAATTTAAGCTGGTTATAATGTTAAAGTTTACGATAAAATATTATATTAAATTAAGATAGATTATAAAAGTTATTTTTTATTTATTACCCGAGGTAATACGTAAAGGGGTTAGCGCTGTGCTGATATTAAGCTTTGTAAATATTTACGTTTAATAAAAAGCGTTTAAAACTATACGAATTAAAGGGATAAAATTATAATTATTATTGTAAGGTTATTTAGGCTACTGTAACTCATATTAATACAGCTTCCGTTCTTTAATTCTTTTTTAAAAAATTAAATAGAAATTATTACGACAGAATTATTTATATATTTCCATACAGTTACTTCTCTTTTTAATGATATAACTTGCGTATAGTTATATAATAATATTTGACGCGGAAATAACTCGATTTTATAATAGAAAAGTAAATACGGCGATAATTTATTAACGTTATAAAAAATAAACGTTTGTATAACGTCGCAATATTTCGGTCGTAAATTTGTTAAAATATTGGTTATTTTCGTAACTATTTTACTATTTAAATATTAGCGGTATTTCTTTCGATAATGTAACGTAATTAAAGCGTGTTCGCTATTAAGTTATAAAAGGGTTGTAGTTAGTAAGGTAATAGTAACTGGATTAACTATAATACCTTAACAAAAAATATTAGAAAAAATTACGGTAAGTTTTAATATTACCGCCTTGTTGGTAAAAGGTTATTAAGTTTACGACATCGCGGCTTTTTAAAAAATGTCCGAAAAAGTTATACATTTAATTAGAACTATACAATCGATTAAAAGACTTTTATGTCGAAAAACGTGAGGAAATTAATTGCGCGGAATGATTACACTTTTATTAAAGCGTTATTAATATAATAGGTTAAAATTGACCGTACGAAATTAACTAAGTACTTTGTTAAAAAGGTTAATACGTATAATTTCAACCGTTCAATTAATATTAAGGTTATTTTTATAAAATTAAAGTTACGCGAATATGATAATAAGGGTATTTTAAAGTTAATAGTAAAATATCTTTCCGTCCGTATTAAAGCTTATATATAATTTTATAGTATATATAGAAGTAAAGGAATTTATTATTATACCGGCTGTTAACTGATAGTAATAAGATTAAAAGATAAAATATAAAGAAAAGTTTCCGCGTAAAGTTATTACTAACGAATTTTAAAAGCGAGTAATTACAATTTATTCTATATCGCGTCAGTAATACATTATTATTATTAAATTACATTTGAAATAAAATAAAATAATATATTAAAACTTATTAAACGTATATAAAAATTAAATGTATTATCGTTTTAGTAATTCGATAAACGCTTTTATTAACGCTGTATTTGAATAAATATTTTTCTTTTACCCGTAATATTATTATTTTATTATTATAAGGTAATTTTGCCGTTAACCTTATTAAATTTATAAATGTTAATAAAGATTTATAAAATTTTTTTAATAATATATGAAAAGATTTATTTTATACCGGCGTTATCGCTTTTTTAATTAATACGCTATTTAGTTATATAAGTTTTAAATCTGGAATCGTAAATTTATTAAATTGGCGTTGTAATAATATTTGGCTAAATAGGGTATTTTTCGTTTAACGCTTTCGAAAAACTCCTTTCATTATATAATTAAATAAGTTCTTAAATAATTACATTTAGGCTATATATTTGTTAAGATTTAAACGTCATATTTTCGCTATGAAAGTTTTTTATAACGCTTTATTAATTTTTGTTATAAAATAATAACGTGTAAAACGGGTAAATACTACTTTTAATTAACTAACTGTATTAAATTATTCATAATATCGGTAAAAACGGTTAAAATTTATGTTAAAGTTTGAAAATCTTTATAACTTTATTTTAATGGGTTAACGGTAATATAAATTTAGCCGAGAAATTATAATGCGTTGGCTATATCATACTAACCGTATAATTATACCTTAATATTTAAAGGCTTTATTCTTAAAGTATGTATTATTTCGCGTATACGCGAATTTATATTATATTAAAAACGTTTGGCAGCGTATATAATGCGGTCAGGCGGTAAAAGGTATACGTTTCGATTTATCGTAAATGTAAGCCGTATTAAATAATGCTAATTTGTATATTTGTTTTACCAGGTTACTGGATCTCTAACGTCCGTTTTTAAATACTAGGGGTTCTAATTTACGTAAGCGTTAATCTTTTAAGATATTAACGGTAACTTAAGTTATTATTATAATGAAACTAAAACAGGGGTAAACGGTGATAATTTATAAGGTATATTACTTTTATTACGCATAATTAATAAGGGTAAATTTGTTAACCTTGTGAAAATGTCGCTAACTATTGTTAGTATAATGCGGGAAATCGTAATTTATTATAGTTATTCTTTTGCGGCCGTTTAAAGTTTATAAATTTTACGTTTTCGGTTATTAACCGTTATATTACGTTTAGTGAATTTCGGAATTAATAAATTTCGTTTATTAATTAATAGATTTATTATTATACTTACTATAATAACTATTACGCGTTGGTAATATATTGTCGTACACAGGATTATTTGTTTTTAAAATGTTAATAAATATTTTTAAAGGTAATAAAAATGTCCTAAAAAATGTTGTAAAATTATTCGTTAATTCGAAACGTTTGCTTAACGGTGTAAAAGCCTATATATAACGTAGTTTAATTATAGCTAAATGGGAAATCTTTTAAGAGAATTTTTAACAATTAATAAATTATTAGCCTGCGTTACGCCGTTAATTTATATTTGTTTAAACGTTAAGATATTAGCACCCGTAATACCTTTTAACCATAAAATGTTTAACAAAGATATAACGAAGTAAGAATATATTAACGGGTTAAATAAAGTGATATAAAAACATGGTCGAAGTAAAATAAAATCTAATTACCATAGAAATGTATTTTTAAAAACGCAATAAATTATTACGGGGTAAAACGGTTTGTAATCTAGGAAGTAATATTTTTTATTGCAAAAATAAAAAAGAAAGAAATTATTAACAAAGTACGAAGCGCCTTCATATATATAACATTATAATAGCTAAGCGCAGTCGCAGTATTAGTGCCGTAATAGTAAACCGTATTTTTTTTTTTTAGAAAAACAGCGTTTTAGTATTATAATATAGGCTTATTTTTAATTAAAAGAATAATAAATGTAGCCATTTTCATTAATAAAATATAATAATAGTTTCTAATCTCTTTTGACAAATAATCGCCCGGTCGAATCGTTTCGGTAATACTTTTAAAAACTTTTATTAAGAAAATAACATAATTAATAAAAAAAAAGTAAAAAGACAGTTAATATAAACATAACTGAAATTTTTAATCCGAAAGAAAAAGCATTAAATTTAAATAAAACAAAGCCCGTTTTTACAAAGTCCAATAGAATATTATCGGTTATTATAACGGCTTTAAACGCGTCGTAAAAACCGGCGATAAAATATTCTTTAATAATATACGTAACGTAATGTCGTAGAAAACTCGTAATATATAACAAATAAACGCGGTTTAAAGGGGAAAACTACAATATATCGAAAAATTAAAACTGATAAAAAATAAACAAGTATATAAAATATGATAATATTATTAGATTTATAATAATCTTTGATTTTCATCGAAAAATAACTTTTAAAACTCTCGAGAATGCAAAATATGAAGATTAATAAGTTTAAGCCATATTTTCCAGGCTAAGCTAAATATACAAAAATTATTATACAATATAATTCGCATGATAAATACTATACCTAATATTTTAAAGCACGATAATTATTTGGTAGTTTTTATAATTTAGGATAAATTATATACCTTAATTGCGTAAAACCTTGCTGTTATAACCTAACGGTCTTAGCTCTCCTAAACAGTCGGGACGTTAGAAAAGTAAGCTCCGATCCGATCTTACAGGTTACGTAATCGGCTTAAAGAACTTAAAAGGCTTAGCAGCTTAAGCTAGTTAAATTAAGAAAGGGGTCAAAAAGCTTAAAGAATTTAAAGATTTAACTAGTTAAGCTTATTAAACTAAGATTAAAATATATATATACGTTAAATTCCATAGTTAAATAGTAATAACTTAAAATATAATTTCGTTTCCTAAAATACCTGAAATATTACGTAATGTAACTAAGTAATTTGTGTTACTTATTATTTAATCGCTTACGGTATTCCTATTAATATAAACTCGTACGTTTAAATTTAATAATTAGTTAATTAGCCCAGCCGCTCTACGTTGCAAACTTTTATTTCGTAATATCGTTTGATTTTAGGCGATATTTCGACAATATGTTTACAAACAAGCAACCCACTTACGAGGTTCCAGAAAATAACATAAATTCGAATAAGGAAAAATAGCAGTCTTTTATAAGTAAAAAAATGTTTAAACGCTTCAATTTTATAAATTAGCGTATAAATTAATTAGAAAAGGCTAAGTCGGAACCTACCATAACTATTTAGGTTACTTAAACGCTTTTCAAAAAATAAGTACCACAAATATCGAGTAAAAAACCCGTTAATATAGGATAATCGATTTAGGTAGCTCCTATTAAAAAATTAAGGGAAATATTAAAACCTTTTAAACTTAAGCCTTTTAATGGAACTTTTATTAAATTATAATTGTTTTTAATTTAATATCGAACTTATTTCGGGTATTTCCTCATTCGACTTTCGACTTAATTCTTCTAAACGAGTTTGCAGCCGGATGATTCGTAAGGTTCTCCGTTACCTAGTTTAAACTTATTATAAGAAAATATATTACGGTAGTTTTAAAGCAATAAACCGTAAAATTTATACAAATTTATAACGATTATAAGAAATTCGAATAAGCCCTAATAAAAGTTTTCGGATTCGTAAAGCTAAAGATAAAAGCAGAAATTAAGATTTAATAATTACAACAAAAACAATTTATCTTTAATTATAGCAGCGGATTATTTTAACTTTTTTCGAAACTTAATTAGGGATAAGAAATACTAATGGCCCAGTTTTTCGACGGCTTAAAGAAAAAAGTCTAAAAGGAATAATTTAAAATAAATCGACTAAAATGTTTAACTAATTATATCACGATAATAATAAAATTAACGATTATTAATAGGCTTAACGAACTCGTAATATCAAAGGAAAATATAATAATAAACCGCGTTATACAGCTAATAATAACGTATCCTAATATCGAAACGTTTCCTATAAAATAACAATAGAAGTTATAAAGATTAAAGATATTTAACAATAAAATAAGCAATAAATTAAATGCTAAAATTATAGCGAAATGGGCTATAAAGTATTTTAAGATAAATTATTTAAGAAATTTCGATAAACTAACAATAAACTTTAATACTTATAGGATTATCTTGAAATAATTAAAAAGGAAAGGTTGTCGTTATAATTTAACGAAAGAAAAGCCTTTTTAAATTATTGTATATTAAATTATAACGCGCTTAGTAAAAAGCTAAACGATTTTCGTAAGAAGAAATGTGGAAAAATAAAATACGCTAAGTAGTAATATATTAATAGTTACAAAACCACGAAGAAGAGGTATAATTGGTTAAAAAGAGCTCGATGTTACGAAATAACAACCATAAATATAACAATATATAACTTAAATGATAAAAGAATAACTACAAAATTATTAATAATGAATAAAATTTATCTTATATAGAGAAATTAACCGATACGTAAATTTTTACGTAATTTATTATGTAAAGGCCCCGATATTTTAAATACGAGGAACATAAAGCTTATATTTCTTAAAAAGTCGTACGAATACAAAGTTAAAGGTTTAATTTTATGAAGTAATAAGGAAATAACTTTCGAAATTAACGCTAATATCGATATTTGTAAAGGATCGAAAAAAAGGCGGTAAATGTTTTAACGCCGGTAAAAAATTGGCTAAAAGAATAAGATTGTTTTAAGGGAGATTTTTCCGGTTTTTACGATATATGCAAACATAAACTATAAGAAAAAGCTGGGTAAGAAAAATTTAATTTAATTATATAATAACTAATTGCTAATTTGTATTTTTAATTAGCCGTTATTATAAACTTTAAAAAAAGATCGAAAATATAAAAAAACCTTTAATACTTATAAGAAAACAACGAAAATAATATTATATAAGAAATTATTCATAATATAGGGAAATGCTTTACGGGATAAGATAAAAAAACGCTTATAAGTTAACAAGTTATTAGTTTTAAACGTTTAAGTAAATAATTATCGATAACGTGTAAAAAAAGCCGAAAATAAAAATAGATGACAATAGAATATTTTTAAAAAATTAAGCAATAAAAACAAAAAATATAATAAAGGGGTCTATTAATTCGAAAGGCAAAAAAACGCAAATTACCTATAGGAAAGCTGTAAAATAGCAAAACCTAAAGGAGATAGCAAGTATTTCCGAAAAAGGCTTTAATAGCGATAAAGGGATAAAGATAACCTTATTATATTAAAAATACGAATTAAAAGTTAGTAATCTATTGTTATGGTAAATAACGAAGCTTGAGAAGGTAATTATATTATACCAATAACTGTTAACCGATGTAAAGTATTATAAAATATTAAAAAAATCCTTATATCGCGGATAGCGCCGAAATCCAATCTTTTTTTTACGCTAACGACAAAACTATACGCGAAAATAAATATTTCAACATTCTTAGTGTAGGAAAAAAATTATAATTAATTTCGATATCGTACTGTTAGAAAATTACGATATAATCCTAAGAAAAATATAGTTACATTAATATAAGCTTTTAATCGATTAGAAAATTAACTAGGTAAAATTGATTTCATAATTAAGCGATAAATATAAATAAAACGATAAAAGTTTTAACGTTTGATCGAAAATAGTAACGAATACCTGTATAAAAATATAACAAAAAGCTTACCACTTGTAAAAATACGATAAAAAATAAGTATTATAAAAGGATACGACGTATTATTTTTATTATTAAAGTAAAATTATAATAATTAAATAACGATTAGCAATAATAGAGCGGAAAATTAAATAATTTAATTAATATATTACCGTAATATTATAAATTAAATCGACTATTTAAAAAAAAAGCTCAAAACGAAATTAACGAAACATAACGATCAAGATTATGAAATTATCTTAAAAACAAGAAATAATAAAAAAGTTTTACATTTTTTAAAACCTTAACGTAATAAAATTATACGTACTTAAAAAATACTTAAAAAACCGATTAAGAAAATAAATTCGATTTTTAAAATTACTAACCAAATACCTCATATTTTTCGTATCTAAAAAAATTGAACATTACGGTTAATTGTAAATTACCGATAATTTAATAACGTTATAGTTAAAAATCGAATGCTATTACCTTTAATTAACGAAATAAAAATGTTTTTTATAAAGCGTAATAATTTACCATTTTTAACCTGAAAAATAATTATAACTTAATTCGTATTAAAGAAAATTATAAATAGAAAATAACATTTCGAATTAAATATAGCTTATATAAGTATCTTGTTACCTTTATAAGATTTATTAATACACTTATTACCTTTTACCGTATAATGAATTATATCCTTAAGGAATACCTCGACGATTTTAAATATAATACTTTAATAACATTTGAATCGTTTCAAAAATAAAAAAATAATACGAAAAATATATTTATAAGATAATATAATAACTTTAAAATATTAATTTATTAATTCACTTAAAGAAAGTTAAATCCAGTTTTATAAAGTTAAATATGGAGACTATATAATTATTTCCGGATATATTAAATCAGCCTTAAAAAATTATAATAATACCAAATTAAATAACGCCTATTATAATTAAGAAAATATAAGCTTTGTTCAGATTCGTTAATTATTATCGAAAGTTTATTATAAACTTTAGCCGGATAATAATGTCCCTAAATAGAATTATTTAAAAAAGGGAAAAAAATTTAAATAAACGTTAAAAATGGAGAAAATGTTTTAATAAAATAAAAGAGTAATTACGAAATAGCTAATATTAATTTTATATAATCTTAATCATTTAGTTAAGCTAAAAACCGACGCGTTAAATTAGATTTTAAGCGTAATAATCGAATAACGAAAAAATTAAGGCATATTATACGCTGTTATTTTTTTCTTTTACAAATTATAAAAATCTAAATTACGTTACGTTAGTTTTAACAAAAGGTTTATGGTGATTTTTAAAATATTTCGCGCATTTAGGAATTTTTTTTTACAGTAATTAACATTAAGTTAAAATTTATACAAATTAGGAAGGTTTTACCTCATTTACTACGATTAAAAAAATTATAATATGACAATTTCATTACGTAAAAAAGTTAACGGAATACGATTTTGTTATCATATTGTAAAAAGGTTTAAAAAACAGCAAAACTAACTCTTTTAACAAATAACCAGATATTGAAAAAAGATAATTAAGATTAATAATACAATTTTCGATATTATTATAAAAAAATAACTATACTTATAATAAGTTATAGCGATACGGGTAACGCCTTTAAACTTATATAAAAAAATTAAAATATATAATAATACTTTGCAAAAATAGATTAATAAATTACAAATTCCCGAAAAATATTGAATGGACCTGGTACGAAATATATACAAATATCAATTATACAAATACCAAAAGATTTATTAAAGTTTGAAATAGTTTTAACGCATTTATTAGTTTATTAAAATAAAAACTATAATATAAAATGTTTTACGACAATATAACGTTTATATTAAAGCAAATATACGACGACATAAACTATATATAAAGCTATAACTATTACTAATCGCAAAACGATTTTAAAATATTATTACGATAAATTTTAATATCAGATTCTTTTACTAAAGAAATTAACTACGAATATATATTACGATAACATTTTCATAATCTTTAATCGATTTATAAAATTTTCTTACATTTTATTTTACAACGAAAATACTAACGTTAAGAAAATAATATAAATTTTTCTAAAAGTTTTTTAACGTAAATAAATTACCATACGAAAATAATATAAATACAAATACGATACTTACCTTTAAATTTTAATAAAAGCTGTTAGCAGTCACAGTGATCAAATGCAGTAGCCTGGCGCAAACTGTGTATTAATGTTGAACTAGACTACAAACGTTTAAGCCAAGCTCCTATTAAATATCCAAATCCATGCTCAAAAAGCTTTTTCCAGATAAAGGGTGTCCCAAGTTATATCCTGCAACCTAACCCATTAGCCGGAAGCATCTTAAAGCATTAACTGCCGATACGCCCTTTTATTTTAAGTAATTTCGGCCATTATATCCTCGAAAATAATTAATTAAATGTTAATGTATAAAAAATTAAGCCCTTATATTAATTAATTTCCTATATCCTTTTAAGTCCTAAATTCGGTACCAATTGCTCGAAATTAACCCTATTTAGGGGTTTCGTAAACTTATTTGTTAGGTTATTTTTGCTTTCAACGTAGTAGAAATAGATATTTCCTTTCTATATCTCTTGCTGTATATAATGGTACTTTAGCCGAATGTAACGTTTTTTTTGGGTTATTTAGATTTTTGTTACTTATGTTTACGTATTTGTATTATCTTTCAAAATAAGAATAACGCTTTTTGGCATAAGCTTTAATTTTGTCAGGAAGTTTCTAATTTTAATTGCTTTTATTATAACTATTCCCACTTTTACGTATTTTACTTTAACAATTCATTTAGTAATAACACTTCATAATTTCGAAAGTTATAAAACGCGTACCTTAATTATAAAAAATACGTAATTTATTATGAATTTCGCTAACTTATTATTTTCGAAGTTTGTATCCATTATTCCGAATAAGCTTAAGTTGTTATATTTTTCGTGCGGGTATTTTTCGTTTAGCTTTCGGTACCGAAATAATAGGCTTATAATACTGTTTAAGTATTACGGTAATTATTTAATATATTTCTAATACTTTAAAAATGGGTTACCCATTAATTTAGCCTAAGTTAACGTTATAAACGTTATAACCGGCCTACTAATATAATTAAAAAAATTTAACTTTTTTATAAAATTTACGTATTCGTAAGTATTTTCTTTATTCGTTACGTTTTTTTCGTTCCTTATTACGTATTACAAGTAATTTTTAATAAATGGCGGAAGTTATTTCCGTATAGCATCCAGTTTTAGTAATTTTAGTACCTTTTTAATGTACTGTTGCTAGTCCAGTTTAACGGATTTAATAGGTACCGAACGGATAATTTATACGTCTAGGTACCAATCCGCATTCCCTAAATCTTTAATGGATACGTTTTTAGCAATTCCGTTAGCTACATTTTTCAATCGTTAAAGGTTAGGGCCCATAAGCAGGAAATCGTCGACGTACGAGGTAATAACGTCCCTTGACTGGTCGTTACGGTAAATCGCGTTATCCGAAATTAGTAGACAAATACCCTGTTTCGCCAATATATCTCTAACTCTCTCCTACCAAGTAACCCCGGCCTGCTTCAGGCCGTATAGGGGGTTTATTAGCTTGATAACCTTCTTAGGGGAGAACTGGTACTTAACTTTATTTTTTGGGTGCGCGTCGAAATACTCCTTCAGCATGAGAAAAGGTTTTATGTAAATATCCTCCTTCAGGTTGCCATTTAGGTAGGTAGCGATAAAATCGATCTAAATTATGTGCCAGCCCAGGGCAGCAGCCAGGGCCATCAGAATCCTCCAGTGGATAGCCTTTGCAGTGCTAGCTGCTGTCTCGTTGTAGTTAATACCTTTCCGTTGGGTAAATCCCCTGGCGCAGATACGGGCCTTGTTATGCCCTGGTAGCCTAGCAGTACTCCCTTTGCTCCTCGGGCTGCTAGCTTCTCTGACCTGGTCCTGTAGTTCTTGTCGATCAGCACTGTACACCTGCTGCCAAGTATCCGAAGGTGGCTGTTATCAGGTTTGTGGAACCTGTCAGGTTCGAATACGTCCTCAAAGCACTCGATTGGTGTCATGTCCTTCACTGTTGATTAACCAGTTCTGTTGACGGTATGCGTTATAACCTCCATCACAAGGTCCTAGAAGCATGTCGGTATCCTTATTTGCGCTGTTATTGCGCGTACTTCGTCCTAAAGAAACTATATACCGCGTTCCGCAACTCCGTTTTGATACTGGTTATGGACGTTAGAAATTACCAGTTTAAAACCTTCCACCGCGTAAAAGTTTTCGATTTTTGTTACGCCAAACTTTTTACCGCCGTTAAGGCATAAGATCTGTATTATTCGTTTCCTACCCTCCATATCTAGGGGCAACGTTTCCAAACGCTTAATTATCCGCGTAATGTACGTATATAAGCTTTTTTAAACCTTGTCCTTAATCCTAAATAAGTAATACTTTTTATAACGCGATAATTTATTTATAATAAGCCCGAAATAACCGTTATTTTCGATATTAAAAGTTTAATTAAGCTTATATTATACTAAATAATTTCCTTTACGTATGTTACTTTTTTTTAAGGGTTAATAAACGGTATTTTCCGTATCTTTCCTTCGGTACAAGCTATACAGAGTAACGATTTCATATCGTTGGGGTTTAGGTTTATTTTCGTAAACCTCTTAATAATCCAAATTAATCGTTTAATGCTAGGGTAACAAAGGCGGCGGTACCAAAGGATAATTTTCTTCATAACTTCGTCTATCATAAAAACCTTACCGTCCCTAAATACTCCCAAAAGGGTTACCCTTAAATCGCTAACACCATTATCTTTTTTACCGAATGCCCCCCCCCAGCCCGTGTCCCGATTAATAATTATCGTTTAAAGACTCTAAGCCCTTAATAATAAGCTTTAACTTCTTATAAAACCACAAAAAAAATCCTTTACAGAAAACGTTAATAGTTGTTAATTTAGTTCCATTAGGGCCAACCAAGGTATTTCTATCTAGGTAATCTCCCTTTTTGTAAAATATCTTTTCAAAAAATATTTTTAATAGAAAGTCGCTAATATATAACGTATATTTTATTATAACTTCGTTATTTTTTATGGGGCCCTTTTAAGGGTTATTTTATAGTACCGATTAAAATAACAGCTATAAATTCTCCGCCTATCATAATATAAATTCTCTTAAACCTAATATCTAATATCGAATTTTTTTCGAAATCGCTCATATTATTAGTAATATTAACGTTCGCACTTAAATTCTAAAGTAACTTACCTTTATCGTCTTCCATAAAGGAATATATATGTAAAAATATAACCTTACCCATAATTATTACTTTAATTACTTTAAGGTAATCAGCCACTTATGGCTTAATACGCTTAATTACCTATAACTTAACGCAATCGGCCTTTATAACTTTAAAACGCCTAATCGCTTAAAGCTTAATGTTTTCGGTCGTCTGCAATTTAGAGCTCTCGGTTCCCTGCATCTTAAGGCTTTAAATCGCCTGTAGCTCAAGGTTGTCAGTTATTTATAGCTTAATAAAGTCAGCTACTACAGCTTTAATTATTTTAACTGTTTTAACGCTTTCGAATACTAAAACCACGGTGGGGTTAACCTTTTAACTTATCTTATCATATTACTGCATAAAATTCTAAAACTGTTAATCGTCGATATGGGCGCTAAAAGTCTTTCTGTCTTAACGGTACAGGTCTCTCAACCCTTTAAAAATAAATTACTCCTCGCTTTATCCGCCACTGCAGGTATTGCGAAAGCTATTACTTCGGTTATTCTAATTACTATTACAATTATTACCTTAACGCTAACTACTATTTTAACCTCGCTTTCCTTTCTTGCCCTTACCATCCTTATCCTTTTATAACTCAAGGCAATCCTTCGCTATATGCCTATACTTACCACAATTAAAACAAAATAACTACCTATCCTTATTCCATAGGGATTTGCGATTTCGGGTATTATTACCCTTACCTTTCCGGATATTAATGGACCGTCAGATTTTTTTTCTTATTAAATCGGTTATAAAATTCGTTATTAAAATCGTCGATTAATTACTAAAAAAAATAATCCGTCTACTAAAATATTAACTAAATAATCTTACATTAATTATAAACGCGGTTTTTTATAATAATAAAAAATATAGTAATTTATTTCTCCGTTTTAAATCGTATACCAGAACCCTTTTCCTCTCGGAAAAATTTTTAAAATTTAATAATAAACTATATTAAATTTTTTCCCTTATAAATAACCTTATTAAACTTTTTCTAAAAAAACCTGTATCGCAATTTTCTTATCGCTATATAAATCCTTCGGAACGTTTTTAACATTTTTATACCTTTTTAATACCTATAATTAACTTCAAAAACGCTTTTTTACAAGTTTTAATAATAAATTTTACTAAATATAATTAATCTAATTAACCTAATTTTATTTTATTTACGGAACTAATTTTTTCCATTATAAGGCTTAAAACGTTATTTCAAAATTCCCAATTAACCCAACTTGCTGAATAATTCTTTTTATCTAAAAAAAAATTAAAACGCTTCTAACGCAATTTGCTATCTTTATTACTGGATTTCTTAAAGTCCTTCAGGCCAAGGCCTAACTTACTAAAACTATCTAAATTACTGGAATTACTACTAAAAAAATTATGGCGATTTTTTTCTTTTTTAAAAAATCGTTAAACGAATCCGAAAAGAAACTATCTAAATTATTAAGATCACTACGTGCTACTCCTTTAGGTGGCTTACTTTTCTATCTTTTCGAAAGGTTAGGCTTTTTTATAAACTACCTCCTAAGCTTCGTTTTGCCTTCTCTTAATAAGTTAATCTCTTTTATATCGTTCTCCCGGACGATAAGTACCTCCTTAAAACCACCTGCCTTAACCTTAAGTAAAACGCTTTTTAACGCCTTCGGTTATACATTAACGCTACGCGAACTTTTAAAATTTCGCGCGCTTAATAACTGTATTATTATATTATTTATACGTTCTATCAAATTAATATATCTTTCGTTCTGGAACTTTAACTCCCTAACCTTATTTTCGACTTATTAATACTTATTTTCTTATACCCTAACGTTACGTCTAATACCGCTTATGTTAATACCTAAAAAAATATAAAGCTTATTTAAATTATTAACGTTCTGCTATCTTTAAATAAAAGTTTTATAACGCTCGTGCCTTAACTATTAAGATAATTAAGTTAATAAGATACCTTCTGAAAACGCCCCGAAAACAAATCTTTTCCTTACCGCTACACTTAATATGGCTCCCTCCTTTTCCTTACTATAATATTTTTCGTCTTAAGGAACGCTCCTACCTTAAAAAGGTCCCTATTAAGGAAAAGGAAATAAAGGTTCTAATAAACCGCTTTACTTAATAAGAAACTACCCGGAAATTAATTGCTCGTTCGCTATCGTTAACTACTAAACTTTTTATTATTAGCTAAACGACTTGCTTTAAAATCTCGCGCTCTTTCCGTTAACTTAATTTTGCAAATAACTATTTCGTTTAACGTATTAAATATTAATCAACAACCAAAAAATATTACCATATTAACAGTCACAATAATCAAATATAGTAACCTGGCGCAAACTGTATGTTGATGTTGAACTAGACTATAAACGTCTAAACCAAGCTCCCATTACATATCTAAATCCATGCTCAAAAAGCTTCTTTCAAATAAAAGATGTCCCAGCCTGCATCCTACAGCCTGACCCACCAGCCGGGAGCACCTCAAAGTACCAACTGCCAACAAAAGCTAATAATATAAATCGGTTTAAATTTCAAATAATTTAATATATTTTAACCTGAAGTAAACCGCGAATTAAAACGATAAAACTAAATATTAAAACGTATTTACGATATTATATTAATTACGAGTAAAATAACTAAGTTAAAAAGGTACTAATAGTAGAAGTAATTTATAAGACCAGTTTTTACAAAAATATTAAACTAACCCCGTTTGTAATTAATTTTAACTTTGTGCTAAAAAGTTATAAAAACGTATAGACATAAGGCTTATTAAATATTAAAGTTATTTTAACTACAAAATTACTTAAATAGCTATATAAGGAAATAAAAATAAAACTCGAATTTATACGTCACCAAATGTAAAAATATTACAACTAAAAACGATTAAAAGGATTATTTTTTTAGAAAAAGAAATAATTTATTTAACCACTAAAAATATCTAAATTAAAGGCTTACGTTAAAAATACGACTTTTAATATATTGGTTGATATAAATTTATTAAGAAAATATTAAAAGAAAATTACTAGTTAAAATTATTATCTAAAGTTGAATTTTATCTAATTTTCTATATGTTGTTATTCGAGTAAAGAGCGGATATTATTAAAATATATACTAAATACAACAACGTAGAAATAAAAAAGGAATAAATATATAAGGTAAAAAAAGTTCTTAATATACGAAAAATCAACGAACTTACCCAATATTTAATAGAGTAGAAAAATTATCCATAGTTCGAAAATACTTATGAATTCGTAAAAAACCTTATAAATACCTAGTAATTATTAAAAAGTTTCTACCAATAATAGCAAGCGCGTCCCAGTTAATAATCGACCAGTCGGTAATATCGACGTTACCCCAATCGGACGAATTTATAATTCGCGCGGCCGCGGATATCGCAGTTTCCAATTATTTTTATTCGGTCTTTAAACGTTCGAACTTTTTTATCGTTTTTACGCTTTAAATACCGCGACAGAGCATTTCGATACCCCGAAGATAAAGGAAACGTTTTTGTTTTTATAAACGGTTTAATTTGTTTGTAGCGGTTGGTAACGTTTTTCGGGCGTATTTTTTTTTCCCGTTTTAAACGGTCCTTTTTATTTAACAGTTTTTGGTATTCGATTTCGGAAGGACTAAAAATGTCGTAAGGACCCTCGTGTTAAGTATAATACGTACATTTTAATATATTACGAGTTATTTTATAAAATAGATTTTCCTTTTCGTAATAAAAATAAAAGTGTATAATAAAATTAATACGCTTAATACGTTTTAAAAAAACTAAAACGTTAATATACTTCCGAAAACGAACTTTTCTAATACGACTAAATATTATAAATATAAAAAAGAAAAGTGACTAATTAAAAATAATAAATAAATAATTCGATTTTTGGGCATAAAAATTTTGAAAAAGGGAAAATCGTTTTATAACCTAACGGTTTTAACTTCCCAAACGGTTGGAACATTAAGAAAATAAACTCCGATCCGATCTTATAAGTTACGTAATCGGCTTAAAAAACTTAAAAAATTTAGCACCTTAAAATAAATAAATCGAAAAACGGCTTATATAATTTAAAAAGCTTAAAGGTTTAAACTAATTAAACTTATTAAACCAAAATTACGATATATATATGCGTTAAATTCCATAATTAAATAACGACAACTTGTAATATAATTTCGTTACTTACAATACCCTTAGTATTACAAAACGTAAATAAGTTGCCCTTAATACTTATTGCCCAGTTTCTTACGGTATTTCTGCTAACATAAACCCGTACGTTTAGGTTTAATAATTGGTTCACTAGCCTAGCCGTCACACTTACTTTATACGTAATTGCTGACAAGTTTTGACCTTAGTAAACTTTATGCCCGCTAGTTTTACGGTTTGGCATAGTTATATAATATAACTTAGAAAACGTAAAGCTTTACGCGGTAAACCTTAAGGATAAACCTTAAGTACGTATAAAAAGTTTTACGAATCCTACTAGTCTTACGGCTTAATCGTCTTACGGTTCTCGAATTATCATTATTATCACGGTTTAATATGCCACGAAATTCGTACACGATACCGGTAGTCCGTACCGGCAAGATTGTTAACGAAATCATTTTATTCAAAATAGTCAAAACCTACAAAGTTACCGGACGAGCGAAAAATATCGACAGTAGCCCTTGAGAATAAAAGAATGTTTCGAAATTTTCATACGCGTTCGTATATACTTATCGAAATATTTAATCCATTTTAAACCCAGTTTATTTATCGTTTAAGCGTTTTCGCTTATAGCAATTCTTTAAATGGATAAAAATGAGTTATTAGTAAATTAACAAAATAAATCTTTTTTTCCGGCAAAAATAATAAAATAAGTATAAAATATAACTTTAATAATTAACTACTTATATTATTTTAATTTATTCCCGATTTCTTTTAGTTTATTTAAATATTTTACCTTTTTCAGTCCTAATAATAAGTATACCGGCCATATTAAAAAGCCTTATTAAAAATGTTAATGTGATGAAATTATAAATGTCTTACGTTATAATACTATATTTTACGATTAAAAATTAAATAAATTCAAACTATTGATAAAATATATTTACATTCGCATACGAATTTTTAATAATTTATACTTTAATTTAAACTCGATTTAATTCCGATACGGATCGTAACGCGTTAAGCAAACAACAAATTCGCTATATCTTCAATATATTAAAACTAAATAAACACACTAACATCTTCAAATTACGGCTTTATTCGACAATCGATTATTCATCGGTCGGCGTCAGTTTTCATAAATTAAATATAATATCGTTTCAGGCGCGTCTACTGTTACATTGATGATAAAAGTAATTTACGCGACTTAATATATTAAACTAAACGTCATATAATAAAATTTACACCTCCGTTTTTTAATTTGAATAACTAGATTTATTCTCACTTCTTTTATAAGCCGTTTTATATTATTAGTATTAAAGATAAACATTTAAAGTTAAGTAGTTAAAATGTGCCAAAAGATTATTCACTTCGCTTATATATTCGGTTTGCTTTTATACTACGTTGTTGTAAAAGTTTTTATTTAATAATCTAGCTCAAATATAAGTATAATTAAACATTATTAAAACCGCGATTGAGTAAAAGTTATATTGAATATTTTTAAGCCCGGATTCGAATATTAAAAAGAAATATTTAATGATTTATTAATTAAATAAAGAATACGTATTAATATTTATTGTTAATATTAAAATAAAACTTAAACTACTAGATATATATAATAGAAAAGAAATTTTTTAACTATTATTTTTTAAAAATGTATTTATTAGCGTTTATGAAAATATTAATAACATTCTAGATTAGATTTCTATTGTAAAAATATAATTAGTCAAAGCAAGAATAAATTAGTTAAAATTTATTTAAAGAAAGTATATAAAAACCATTTGATAATAACTAAAACAAATTAATTAACAAAATGTTTTTATAATAACGTAAAGTTAAAGATTGGTTTCGTTATAATGTTCGTAATTCGAATAAGAAATAATTAATAATGTAAATAGTATTTACTTTAAAGTAAACAAATATAATATTTATATACTTTATTACTTTCAGAATTTTAATCGTTAAGATAAATTAAGAAGTAAGAAAAAACAAGTATTAATTGATAGTGTGTGTAAAGGATTTAAGCATGTTACTAAGGATAAAATAGTTAAAATCGAACTAATTATTATGTTAAATCGATATATTACAAAGGTGATTAATATTAATAATAGGTACTATAAGTGACATTAAAAAAGGATAGAAACTATGTATGTTCAAATAAAATAATAAAAAATAATAATAAGTTTAAATACCCGCTAAATACGAGTGCTCTTAGAAAATATGATATTTCATAAGATACCGAATATAGATTTATAAATACCGGAAATTTGTAATAATGGAATATACGTTATATTTAATATTAAAACTCTGATAAAATAAGCCATAAAGCATCCAATATAAAACGTTTAAGAAACCACGCCAAAATAATTTTTAAACTCTAGTATTTACGAAATAATTCCTAAAAAATAAAGCGTAAAGGTTTTTATTCTAACAAAGGTTGTCCTAGGCTGCATTTTATACCTTGGGCCACTAGCCGTAAGCACCTTAAAGCATTAACTGCTAACATTTTTATTATAAATCTAATATACGATCAGTACAACGTTGTATAAATAACACTTGAATTTCTTTAAAGGTCAACGTTTGCAAAGCCGGCTTATTAAATACATAATAGCTTGCGTGTTTCATTCAGCAGCCCATCTATTAGTTTAGGGGATAGAAGTAGGTTTAATTGTTTCGTCCCAACCGCTGATGTCATGTTCTGGTCGCCCCGCCCAATCCAAGAGTGCGTCATAATCTCTACAGGTGTGCTGCACATCCAGGTATCCCAGTGCCTTTTGCCTCTCTTCTGTCCACTTGTATGGCATCGGCGATATGTCGGCCCCGCACATGAGGGTCTGGCGTAGCGAGTCAAAGCAGTGGTCGATGTGTTCCGGTGCGAGAATCGCCTCGTTGATCACAGGATTCTCATCGAATCCTTCGGTGTGGCCAAAATAGATATGGCGGATTGAATCCAGACAGTGCAGCTCGTGGAAAACGCTGATGAGCACGGGGAAGTGGTCTTCGTCGCCGTTGAGTGGGATCGTCTTATTAGGCAGCTGGTCCGCCATGGACTTGGGAATACGCACCACTGTCTGCGGGTAAAGCGCCTTCCAGGCTTCGTCCGCAGCAGTAGAGTTTCCCATGTACTTGGTGATCTGGTCGCCGAAGCCGCTGGTGAATAGCTGTGCCTTGTAACGGATTACATCCTGGAGCGGCGCTGGAGCGTTTCACACACTCGTCAGTATCAATCCCGGGAACGGAAATATCTCATATTCATCCATCAGGGAAACGGGCGACAGCACAGATGATCAGGAGCAAGTGGAGTTTGCCCTCAGACATAATTAAATCAAGGACGTACAGTATAACGATTGAGGGAAAATAGGGTTCGATGGTCCGCGACGTGAATACATGTAGGCGATGAAACCAACAAGTAAGACATTCAGAAGACCCGAGCATATGAGAACGGCGGCATTGATAAGCCTATATCTAGATGACGCATAAAGAGCTGGCCGGTAGCTCCTCTTGTTGAGGAAGCCTTCGCTTTCTTCACTAGACAAGCGGTCCTCATCAGAAGAAGGAGCCTTTTCATAGGCATGATCGTTGCGATAGTCAACCATATCGTCGTTTGTGAAATTTGTATCTTGGTAGTGAGTGATCGCCAACAGCGAGGATATCTAATAGGAAGCAGAGATTGCCTCTGCGTTATAAGTGAAGTACGAGAGAAAAGGGATCGAGTGTAAGGTAGGAGAAGGAGAACCGAGTCCAAGATGAGAGAAGAGGGGATGAACTCAGAGTAGCGCATGAACATGGGGCATCAGCAGTCCAAGGTATTCCGATGGATGACTATACTTACTGAGGTATGGAAAGGTCCGTCCACGGTGGTCACACCTGATCGTCGCTGCAAAGATTACCAACACTCGTCATATGCGTGCTTTCGCTTTAGCGCTGTCTCTATAATTACCCCACAGTAATCATGCATAAGGGGGTTCGATTTTGCGAGAGATGTCAGTATCGTACAGAACATGAAATCCTTGCCCCAAACTTCTGAATGTGTCTTATGTCCTTTCGCTGTGTACAATTCAACATGCGAGACATTAACACGTCCGCGACTGTAGTATTTAAATGCCGTACAAACCAGTTTATTTCTTAGTTCAGACTGCAACTTCAAAGTTGTTGATACTTTGAACACATATCTGCTCAGAGGAAAAAGCCAGACAGTGAAAACAACGTGTTTCCAGACCCGGTAGCCACATTTTATCCTTCCAGTATTTGTCTCTTACTAACTGATAATCCTATTCTCAGTAATCATGAAGCTCTCGACTTATATCCTCGCCGCGTCAAGCCTGGCCACATCAGGTCTGGCCGCGCCAACGACTGTGGGGACTCCCACAGATCTCGAGGTGAGATGTTCCAACCTATACTGCCCTGAGATTATTTATTGATGCACTCATAAAGGCCCGCAAACCCCAAGGCTCTTTCATCTGGGACTGGGCAACCAAGAGTGGAGAGGAGCCTGAGCACAATGAGAAGCGCGGAAAACAGGTGATTCGCTCTCCCCAAGGCTCTTTCATCTGGGATTGGGCAACCAAGACTGGAGAGGAGATTGAGCACGATGAGAAGCGCAGTGAGAAGAGGGGAAAATCCATGATTCGCTCTCCCCAGGGCTCCTTCATCTGGGAGTGGGCCACGAAGAGAGGAGAGGAGATTGAGGATATCGAGGTGAGATGTTCCAACCTGTATTACTACTAGACTTGTTTCTGATGCATTTATATAGGCCCGCTCCCCCCAGGGCTCCTTCATCTGGGACTGGGCAACTAAGAGCGGAGAGGAGCCTGAGGAGCAAGGAGAGTAGTCCACTCCTCAAAAGGTCGAGGCAGGTTGACTTTTTTTCTGGTTATTACACGTGACGCATGCTGATTACTGCTTAGGCTCTGCTGTTGAGCCCCGATTAAAGGGAGCCCTTAGCAAATGGGTGCATATGGGTATCGCCACAGACAGTGTCCCAGCTATTCTCGAGGAGGAATTGATCATATTGGGCTTTCCTTCTGGTCCGGTACAGCATGTTGGGTGGCAGTGTGAGCAGACCGATGGTTTACAGGCAATGACTGAACGGGGTAGGCTGCGATGACAAGCCTTTTGTTACAAGGCTCATTCTCCCATTACTTCGATTCTCGATTAACTTTTAAATATGCTACATAGAGCAATGTCACTCCTTATCTCCCCCACCACGGCCCATAGCCTGTATCACAGGTTTTGCCTACTATTGCCAGCGTAGTAAGCTACTTGATATTCTAAGCCTCGACGAACTCGTCTTTACCGAATTACGGCGTAACCAGAGCTGGTGCAGTAGACATGTGCTCGACTGGAAAGTGTATACATTCCGAACCAGCAGTGTCTTGCCGAACGAACTTGCATTAGTTCTCGTCGATCGATAACTCAGGTTCATTCTGCAAAGTATGACAGCCAGAAAACCTTAGATCTTCACGGTCCGCGGGAAAGACAGGGGCTTGGCAAAAATGTGAATACGATCCCACTTAATCTGGTTCACTATTCCACTGAACCATCTAGACACTTTCATTATAAAAGCAGGTCAGTCATGATTCCAGCGGGATTCCCAAATAGGATGGTCCCAAGCCTATATATGTAGGCTGATTTATCCACCTGCGAGCTTAACCGAAGCAACGATAATGTTCCCCATATTAAGGCGACTACATATGCATGCTTATTTTGGAAAAGTAAGAAAGGGTACCATCCCTTAAACCCGGTCCAGATCACTAATCAAGTACCTTGCAGCGCTCTCGTGCCCTTCTTCCCCATATGCATCTTTTCCTGTGGTCAGACCGAAGCGCCACTAGGATGCACAGGCACCAACTCGAAATCTTGGCGGCAGTCTAGCCAAAGCCTGTTCGTTGACATGGTTGACCTTCTCACTGATAGGCCGTACATGGATTGGCGTCTATAAGCTACACGAATGATGTAATTAACCAGAACATTCCACATCCAGTATGTATGATTAAACATTCAAGTAGAAGAGAGCACTATCCGTCAACTAAGCGGGGACTTCTCCTCGGACTCGACGTCGGAGATCCCTACACGCAATCAAATTTGATATCAATCCCCGGCGGGCATTTGTGTTCAAGGGGCGGTGCATCATTCAACTTCAATGAACAAAGCAACCTCAGTCCTTACTGGTCAGTGGTTTGATATAGAGCGAGGTCTTTAGTAAACTCCGTTCCCAGAGTCGTCTCGGTTCTGCTTAAGCGTCCACGCATAGCTTCCACCTCAAGTTATTCTAGTGTTACAGATACGAGATGTGGCATTGGAAACTTGGATGTCAAACGACCGAGAGGGACGAAGCCGATGAGGGGCTTCTACAGCGCGAGAGACCCGACGGAGCTTTTGCTTTGGGGAGAGACCCAAATGTTGACAGACGCAGACGCGGCTGGCTTCGCCGGAATTGGACTTGGGTCCTCCAGTCAGCCATGTTGGCGTGTTCTTTGACGCTTTTTACCCTTTCTTGGTACGGTGTGTCGTCAGATGCCGCATGCACACGAAGATTATTTCCATACTGTGAGTCAAGCTCCCCTTTACCTAAGCTGCGAAAGCGGGGGTTTGGTGTCCATATGTCCTTCGCTAACTAGTTGCCACGAATTCACAGCACCAGCGCTGGAAGCCGTTGCGTATCACGACGAGACACTGCCGGGCGACTTTCTGCAACCCTCACCCTACCGTGGAACACCCACGCCCGAGATCGACTCTCGCTGGGAGAAACTCTGGGACTGGGGTGCATTTAATGTCCCGGAGGATAAGATACCTCTCCTGAACAAATCGAGGTCGGGGTCGTGGCATCGCACGGACCCGAAGTTCGGTGGCGGCGTGGCAGGCCTATTTTGGGGCTTCCATCAGATCCACTGTTTGGTAAGACATTTCATGGAGACATAACGATCATCTTGTTAGAGTACTAAGGCCTGTGGAATATACTGCAGGACCTCCTTCGTCAGATGTCGTACAAAGATGAATACGAGAAATCCGGGCGGAGACTGCCCTCGATTCTCCGCGACCCAGAAGAAGAACGTCGGGTACACTTAGGTAAGTCCTCCATCGCCCACTTTTCAATACGCCTTGCCAACTTTGAAACACAACCAGTTCCCTAGTAAATCAAATATTAACCGAGATTTATAGATCACTGCATCGAGCTTATCCGCATCGACATGATGTGTCAAGCTGACGTGACACCGTACCTAGTAATGGACGCCGCTCCAAGCGATCCATCCGGAGCTCTTAACGTCGATTTTTCTGTCTTCAAAAGGTGCCGGGATTTTGGCAAGATTGTAAATTGGATGAAAGACCACATCGCTATAACAACTATTAGGGATAGCGAAAGTCATAGCCGGGAGTAGCCTTACGGAGTTCGTTAGA
Source organism: Monosporascus sp. GIB2 (assembly GCA_004155935.1). Lineage (NCBI taxonomy): Eukaryota > Fungi > Ascomycota > Sordariomycetes > Xylariales > Monosporascus > Monosporascus sp. GIB2. Next base: position 69,700 of record QJNV01000050.1, read on the forward strand.
ATAATGCATGCAATATTTCATTATTGAATGAATATGACATAAATTTTCTCCACGCCCAGTCAAGTCGAGGTGTTGAAGCTAATGCTGTAAGTGAAAGCCCCTATTGGCATGATTATACGCCCCTAAATCAAGTCGCCAAGCATTCGAGCTTCCACACCAAGATGTCTATCCTCACCTCTATTCAAAGCAAGACGTCGAGTATGATTAATGACAGTATTCAATTAGAGCTTTCCTTGACGTCCACTGCTTACAGCAGGAGTGAGTTATGGTTTTGTGCACTCAAAAGAGCATTTAATCTCGTTAAAGATGCCGAACCATAGTCACAACAGTTCGGGCGCTCTTTAATCTGTGTCGGCTATGCTTTTACTCACGAGCTGCCATAAGGCCTACGGCCATGGCTGAGTAGGGGATTTCAAGCTCGGCCCTGCCCTTTCTGTAAAGGGGGGAAGAGATAAGCCGCTAGTTTATTTATTTGTGTCAGCAGTTACAGTGATCAAATGCAGGGATCTAGCGTAATCTCTGTGTGTTGATTCTTAATGTTCTAGGAAAGGATTAATCTAGTCCGTGGTCAATCGTCTTTACATACATGATTGGTCTGTGAAAGGATGGTTAGTGGACAAAGGTTATCGTAAGCTGCATTTTGAGAATAATCTGATATTAACTACTTAAATAATGTTTACTTAGTTTTATCATTTTCTTTTGCCTTGCTACCGCTGCCCGAAATGCTACCTCTCCGGCGGGAAGAATTTCGCCTTGCGAGAGTGTGTCCAGTCTTTGATCACATCGAAGTTGCGGCACTGCTTCGTGACATTGAACTCCGGTTTGAATACGTTCCACTCCGGGTGCCACTTCACCGTCATGACTCCAACGTCTGCGTGGCAGAGAAGCGTTTGAAACAGATAGCTGAAGCAGTGATCCGAGTGGTCACCAGGGTCTTTTATACCACCACCAGGTTCGCTGTTGTTACCGTTAAAGTAAGCCTTTCGAAGGTGGTTCTAAGTGCAGCTTGATTAGCTGAGGCATGAAAAATACCCGCTGGGCCCGGAAAGAAATAGCTTACCAGGCAATGCAATTGATGGAACATTTCAATCATGACTGCGTACCCGTCTTGTTCCCCGTAAGCTTTCGCAGTGTCTCGCCCACCGGGAAGCTTCTGCTTCTCCTCTTCAGTTATAACAGTGATAGTATTTTCAATTTGACCAGCCCAGACTGAATCTACATCACGGTTCTTGCGGGAGTATGGGTCGATATGATCAGCATGTGCATTTGTGTAATAGGTCCCTGCAGAGTTATTAGCATCGACTGTCTGTCGCCTAACATACCATACCTCGGGCGAGGTAGGGACACGCACATTCTTCCCAGACCATAGGTGCCCCAAGGAGTTTTTCTGTAATGCACCGATTAGACACAAGAACTGATAATTTTCAAGGACAGTTGTATATGATCCTCACCACTGAAGCATGGAGAGCACCTGTGTGTCTCGGGGAGATCAACAAAAATGATGGTGGTATAGATAGCGACCACAAAAAGGTGAAGCAGCCATGGTAACGAAGCTGCTCTGGAAAATCTGGATTTGCCTTCGACGTTCTCCGTTATTAAAGGGTTGGTCACGTCGTGGGAACTTTCGTCGAGCTGTTCGACTTTCCCATACCGCGTTGAAAGGCAGTCCAGCATTGTGTCCGTCTATGTGACGCGATACTGCTAGAGAGAGTAAGATAGTGGAACCACCAATATGTTTAGGGCGCAGCTGTTGCAAAGCGACTACAGAAGAAGCAGTTAGGTTCAGATGGAAAGTCCGTGCTGAAAAATCGGAAAGGGTGAGTCGGCCTGGGATGGAAGAATGCAAGCGTGGTATCCTAGCCGTCCAACACCGCGCCTCCCGTACTAGGCAGCTGTGGTCCACTACATTCCTTGTCGGACAGAACATAGGAGTGCTCCCCCCAAAGGAGCTGAGTCGATCAATTGAGGATTGATTTGATCAACAGAGTCTCATTGCATAGATCCGTACATGTAGGTAAGCAAACATGAAGAATAAGCAGACAGTCTTAGGATAAAGCTGATTCATACATACTTACACTTGATTGATACCTGCCCTACTAGAGAAACTTTTGGCACATATTGTGTATTATTGTGTCTCTATGCATGTGTTTCCCCAGACCAAAATATGGAGCTGGGGATTTGCCGTATGATTACTGACATCTGCAAGATTACAGACATCTGCAAGATTACAGAGATCGCCACTCCGAAAGGAAAGCGGACGCGTACTGTAGCAGTGGTTGTCAGCAAGGTCTTGGCCAAGACCTGTCTCCTTTAGTTACTGTAAGCTGACTGCCGCCGGTGAATGCAACAGTCCCGAGGTCACTCACACTACCTATTACACCAAATCATGGTCTATTAGGTGATTGAATCCCGCGCCACTTCACTACCTGTCGAACAAGTTCCCAAACTCAGCCGATCGTATTGAAATCCCGCATTATTAAAATGCAGACCAGCTATTGCAGGGGAGAGCTCCCGTATGCGCAGGTGAGTCCGGCCTCCTCTACTTGAACTAGTCCCCCGATTGAGCTGGCCTGGGAGAGGGCTCTGGAGCTAAATTGATAAACCCCGTGAGGGTTGAAATTGTTGTTAGGTAGTTTAGTCAATGGTCTGAATAAAACTAACTAAACTAACAAAGAAATTAACTAATTATTAAATAAATAAACAAAGGATATTTTATGCCTAAAAATAATTTTATAAAAAAAATGCGGATGTAAAAATTAATAATAATAATAATGTATTATATAAGCTCGTCAGCTATATAAGCTTGTTAGCCGCTTTTCTTAACTTTTTAGCTTTTCAATTTTTAAGATCTATTTTTTAATATTAATATTATAAAACGTTTTATAAAAATATTAAAATAAATTTAACTATTCAAGCTAAAGAATAAACGCTAGAACATAGTTTTGAAGAACTTTATTTTATGTATAACGTTTTTTATATACTTTAAAACACCGCTATAATAATAAATTTTAACGGGCCGATATTATCTTTATTTTGAGAAAATTACTACCGATTGAAGGAAATTCGATTTTCGAATAAATTCTTAACTAAAACACGTGAGGGTTTGTTAACCTGTATTATTATATTAAAAAGATGGCTGATTTATTACTTACGTAATACGTTATAAAACGCGTTAAGATTAATTAAGAGTTTAATTTTATTATCCCGTAATAAAAATTCGAAATCTAATTAAACCGAAAAATAAATTATTAAAGAGTTTTATATTAAAGTTTATAGATATATCGTAAATAATTTAAAGTTATACGGGTTAGAATTGGAAAATACGGTATTACGAAAAAAATATTTCTAACTTTAATAATATAAAGTTTTTAATAAGCTTTTCTATAACAACCAGCATAATTATTACTAATATTAAAAAATATCGTAATATATAAGCGAACGATATATATAAGCGAGCAGTGGACTTTGTTTAATTATTGTAACTACGTATCGTTAATTATATATTTCTTAACCTTGACGTTATAAAACCTTTTACAAAAAAAAAACAATAATGAACGTAGTAGTTTAAGCTAAAAATTATAACTCGAAGTTTTTTTATAAACTTTTTAGTTTTATTTATAATATTTTACATTTTACTTTAAAGACGCGATTTAATAGTAAACGCGTCGGAGTTAACTACATATCTAGCTTTAATAAGTGGTAACAAAAACTCGAAACGTATTTAAACAGAAAGATAAATTATAAAAAGATTTTATACGAACATTTAAAGGTATTTCGCGTATAATTTAAGCTGACTGGGAATATAATTACTAAATACAATGTCACAAAAAAGACTTTTATAATTTCGATAATATAAGGTTTGTAATAAAGCTTTCTATATTAACTAACATAATTAAAATTAATATTAAAACACGTACAACATAAAGCAACTTAATAAAAGAATCGGAGACAATATATATTAATATAAATTGTCCTTTTTAAAATTAAATCTTACTTTTTTTATTTCTAAATAGAAAAAACTACCTTTTTCATTAATTTGCGAATAACTTATTTACACTTAATTTAAAGATTAAGATAAACGAAAACGGTTAAACGAGAAATATATTAAGTTTAAAATAGGTTTAACATTTCGATTAATATATTTAAACGTGTACCGAAAAATCGAAAGGCTGTTTTATGGTCGACTATTACGAAAACCAGCTTTTAATAAAACGTAAAAAGTAATACGCTAATTACGATATTATTATAATTTGTATACCTGTTAATTTTTCAACTTACTTCAACCTTTCGACGTATTTTATTTCTTCTCGTTAAAACGTGCTTATTTGTAATATATTCAAAGTTTTACACGACGTTACTTTTGTTATATTACTAAAAAGAATATGGTTAGTTTTTATAGCGCGTTTAAAATCGCTATAACGACCGATAGTATTAAGTCGAATTTTGCAAAAATAGAAGTTATTTTATTTAATCTTAATCGCGTTTTTTAAGCCTTAAAATTCTAGTTATACTTATATTAATCGTTTTTTTACTTAACTTTTACTAATATTATTTTTTCTTAATTTATAAAAGCTTTTAACAATATTATCGAAAACATTAAACCCAAGTTTCATTTATAAAGAAAATTAAAAATTATAAACATAACTTACTAGTAAAAATAGTAAAATCGGTTAATCTCTTAAAAATATTAATATAGTATTATTATATAAATGCGTTTTATTACGAGAGAAATACGGCTTATTATACGAAACAAACTATATCTTTGATACACGCTAGAAAACTAAAAATCAACGGTTCTAAAAAAGAGGGATACTTACTATAAAATCAACTTAAACTCTTATAGTTATAAAATAATAATAGTAAATAATCACGCCTGGTAACCGTTAAAAAGGGTCATTATAGAAAAGTTCAGGCGAAAAAACAGAAAAATAACCTTTATGACAAGCCCGAATATGATGCGCGTACTTATAAAAAAGATACAAGCAAGTCTAATGATTAAAAATTCGATTAATTTAAATTATATAAATATATTATTATTATTTTACTTAACAATGATATTAAACTATACTAAAAAGTATACCGCTCGCTTAGGTATATCGTTCGCTTATATAGTACGTTATAAAAAGCTTGGATAAGTTTAATAAAGAAATAAGAATACTCTATAATATTAAACATAATTAACTTTTACAATTAAGCCTTACTATTTTTTATTATTCTTAAGGGGAAAAACTGCTTTTTTTGCTAATTTACTAATAACTTACTTTTAATTAGTTGGGAAATTACTATAAGCGAAAACGGTTAAATAATAAATAAATTAACTTTAAGATAATTTTAATATTTTAATTAATATAGTCGAACGGGTACGAAAAGTTCGAACCATTTTTTAATTTTTAACAGGTAAGAAACTTATTACGCTAATTACGATATTATTACATTTTATTTTTCCTAGTTAAAAAGCGTCTATTCGTTTTATATCGAAAAATTTATGCGACGCTACGTTACTTATATTGCTAAAAAAATTTCATCGCCGGTTTTTACGAGGCGTTTAAAGTTACTCTAATAACCGATACTATTAAATCGAAATTTACGAAAACGGCATATGCTTTATTCGATTATAATTGCTTTTTTACCTAGTTCCAAATTGTAGTTATATTTATATCGACTATTTTTCCATTAAATTCTGAATTTTATTATATCTTAAGTAACGAAAACGTTTTGAAATAGTATTAAAGTAATTCCACAGCGGCGTTATTTGTAAAAAAAGTAGACAAAACTATGAGAGCAATCCGCGCATCATAATAATAAAGGCGGTTAATCTTTTATGAAAAACATAATTAAATTTTATTATATAAAAATATTTTTTTTAAGAAATATAGAGCCAATTACAGAAAACGAACCATATTTTTAGTAAACGCCAGAAGATTAAAAATAAACGTCTTTATAAAAAGAAAAATTTAGTAAAGATGTAATATAAGCTTTTATAGCTACGAAGAAAGGTAATAGTAAAAAATCGTAATTAATAACGGCCGTAAAAGATTATTGTAAAATGATTTAAGCGAATAAAAGGAAGTTTAGCGTTTACGATAAACCGGGATATGATACGTGTGTTTATAAGAAAGATATAAAGGCGTTTAACTATAAAAAGTCTAATAAATTTAAATTAATTTATAACGTTAAAATTAATTTATTTAGTTTAATTTATGCGGATGTTGAAAACCGGCCGATAAAGGTATAGAAAGAACCAGCTTATGTAATATGTTAATAATTATAATAGTATTAATAATAATAAGAATAATAATAATAATAATAATAACATGGATATAAAAGTGCACATATAAGATAATTTAATAATTAATAATTCTTTAATAAAGCTGTTATATTTATATTTGTATTTTAAAACCTATTTTTCTTAAAATAAGAAAGACTATACATAGAATTACATTTAATATAAATATACTAAAAGCGGATTTTTATAATTAGATCTTCAATATAAAATAGTTAATTGTCTTTATTATCCTTACCACTTTCCTTTTTATTTTCTTCGTTTTAAATTGTTTCCTTTTCTTCATGTATCTCTTTAATTTTCTAACGCTTTAATAAAACGATTTCTTTACTTATTCCTTATAATAATATATTTCTAAATTTAGTTATAATGTTACTAGTAAAAGGAAAATCTCATATAGCGTCGGAAGAAATAGCTGGAAATAAATGTAAGGTCGGGCCAGAACGCTGAATAGAGAGGATTTAAAAGAAATTACTTTCTAAAAAAGGCTAAGATAAATTTATTAATATATTTAATATTGATATTATTTTTTAAAATTTAAACAGAACCTTTTTTTCATAAAATTAAAGCATTATTTCTAACGTACCATATAAGCTAACGAACTATATAAGCCAGCGAAACATTTTTTAAACTTACTTTAATTATTTATATTTAAATATCCATTTTTTAACAGCAACGTTCTGAAGCGCCTTATAAATAGAACGAGAATAAACCTAGTCGTTTAAATTAAAAATTAAAACCCGAAACTTAATTATAAAATTTTAGTTTTATTTACGACGTTTTATATATCATTATAAGGGCGCGATTTAAAGGTAAACGCGTTCGAACCGATATTACCCCCAATTTGTTAAAATTAACGCCGACTGAAAAAAAATCGATTATCGAACGAAAGTTTAACTTAAATACGCGAACGGTTTTTATCCGGCGTTAATATGTTAAAGATATGACGAACTTAATACTTACGTAACGCGTTATAAAATGCGTCGGGGTTAATTAGGTAATTAATTTAATTAACTATAAAAAAATTGGAAATATGTTTAAGTCGGAAAATCGATTATCAAAAAGTATTAAGCGATTAAAGATATTTCGTAAATAGTTTAAAGTTGTCGGGTTACTATCATAAAATACAATATTATAAAAAAAGATATTTATAATTTTAATAAAAAAGACTTTTATTAAGATTGCTTATAGTAACCGGCATAATTATTACGAATGTTAATTAAGGAAGAAAACTTTAATAAGTTTAATAAAAAGTCGGAAATAATTTATAATAATATAAATTATTAATATTCTTTAATTAAGCCTTATTTGTATTTAGTATATTTACTTAAAAAAAACCTTTTATCGTTAATTCGACGAATACTTATTTTTACTTAATTAAAAGATTATTATAAACGATAATAATTAAATAATATATAAACTAGGTTTAAAATAAGTTTAACATTTCGATTAATATATTTAAATATCTGCGAAAAAATCGAAACGTTCTTTTATTTTTAACGGTTATAAAAATTACGTTTAAATAAAATTTAAACAATATTATCTTAATTATACTATTATTTCATTTTACATAGCTATGCATTTCTTTTTTTTTCTTTTCACTTTACGACGTATTTTATTTTCTTCCGTTTAAACGCGTTTATTTTTTATATATTAAAAGTTTTATCCGACGTTACGTTATGTATATTACTAATGAAAATTTATCGTTAATCTCCGCGACGCGAATAAAGCTGTTATAACTATCGATAATAATAAATTAGCATTTGGAAAAACGGAATTTATATTAATCGATTTTAATCGCGTTTTTCTTTAGAGTTAAAAGTTTTAGTTATATTTATACCGTCCGTGTTTTACTTACTTTTATTAATTCTGTAAATTTTTTTTAAAGAAAAATTTTAAAAATATTACCGCAACGATTTGACAAAAACGTAATTTGAACGAAGTAAATTAAAAATTATTAAGGTAATTTACCGATAAAAAAATTAAAGCGGTTAATTTTTTAATAAATAATAACATAAAACTATTATACGAAAACTTTTTTTTCAAAAAGAATACGGCTTATTTTACGAAATAAATCATCTTTTATAATTAACGTTAGAAAATAAAAATACATATTTTTTAAAAAGATATTTATGAGAAAGACAATATAAGTTTTTATAGTTACAAAGAAAGGTAATAGTAAATAATCGTAGTTAATAGCTGCCGAAAAAGGTTATCGTAAAGGGTTTAAGTAAAAGAACAGAAATATGGCGTTTGTAATAAGCCCGGATATAATGCGTGTACTTATAAAAAGAATATAACGGCTTTTAGTGATAGAAAAATCCTATTAGTTTGAATTAATTTAATATGTTGCAGTTAGTTAATTTAAAGTTGTTATTAAGAAGTGCTAAAAAAGTGTTTCGCTCGTTTGTATGTTTCGTTCCCTTATCTGGTATTTATATAAGTTTAATTTATCGCTTACTTGTCTCGTATTAGATTTAAAAAATTCGTTTTCGGAATTAGAAATATTATTTTTAGTATTATCGCTCGAAGCGTCGTATATACTTTCCGTATTATTTAGCGCCGTTTTTAACTTAATAAATTCTTACTTTAATAATTTTTACGCGTCGTTCGTAATACCCGACTAAATTATTAATAAATCGTTATTTTTAAAGTAAAGTAGTTTAAATCGTATGTTTAAAATAATATTAAAAACTGTAAACTTATGTCGCGTTACTGTATTGGTAGATAATCTTGAGGGAAATAATTTCTAATCGTTTGAATGCCGCGTTACTGCCGTTAATTAAAGCGGTATAAGCTTATTTTTATAAAATATATTAATATGTAATATTATAAAAGAGTTTAAAGCATATAGCTTAAATAAAATTCGTTTTCTTTCTATTTTTTCTCGATATTAGTGAGTATGGTTGGGAACTTTACTATTTATCTTATATAGCTGCAACAATACTTTATTAAACTTGTGTAAAATTCGTATTAAAACTAAATTATAAGTTTATAAAAATTTTTAAAATTATTTCGTAAATCGGATAAATATGTCCTTCGAATTCCCTTAATATACAGGATTTATAATTATAATTTAAAGTTTTTTATTAATATATAATAACCCTTATATTAATATTAAAGCAGCGGCGAATATGTATAATATTTAATTCTATAGGGTTTTGAATGTTTAAAATCATTAGCAAAAATATATACCCAATAAATATAATGAAAAACTAATGCGAACCTAACGGGATTTTTTATTTGTTATAGGTTTTAGTAATAACACTTTAGCATTTATGTTTTTTAAATTTCTTTAAAATAATTTCCGATTTTTCTATATTATTATCTAGAAGTAATTCGTGTTCGTAATTGTGTGCTAATATTATTTATATAAACGCGTTCGCTATTTTAATATAATATATAGTTTGTAAAATAACATAATTCTTTTTCTGTTATACACTTAATAATTTTATTAAAAAAGATTTACTATCTAATAATAGTATAATATAAGTAGCGCGGGGAATATCGTAGATCGAATTCCAGTTATACTTCGACTTAAATAGCTTATTAAAGGGCGTAATATTTGTAGTATTATTTTAGTTAAACTAATAATATTACTTATATTTAAATAAGGATATTATGTTAAACTTTTAAAAGCAAATTCGTATATATAATGTTGGGTAGGATTGGTCGATTTCTTCGACGCTAATAATTTTACAATTAAGTTTTAAATCACGATTTATAAAAATAATTAAAATAGCGAAAAAAGCAGTTTGCTTTTTAAAAGTTTAAAAATTAAATCTTATTAAAAAAGAGCTATTACTTTCGACTTGTTTCTTAACGAAATAATAAAGTCTAATAGGCGGTGTTATATTTTTGTTAATAAATATCGAATTTTCGAGCGCATAATAACGGCCGTTAATCGATTATAATATTTTAAAAAAGCTTTAAAAGACTTAGGAATTTAAAATGTCAAACGATATATTTTTTTCACTTACATAATATAATAACGTCCTACACAAGCGAGTCGGTCACATGAGCGAGTCGGCTACTTTTTGGCACTCCGTAATAACAAATCTAAATAACTTAACCATAATATATCTATTTGATTCAATCGACGGTATTCTTTTTCGCTAACTATATTTACAGCATTTAGATGAATGCACGCATTATATTAAGTCTTATTACGGACGTATATTACCATTCCCTTCTGTTAACCCGTATGCGACCGATTACCTTTAGCAGTTATTAATAGCGATTTTTTACCACCACCTTTTTTGCTAACCGAAAAAGCGTATTTATACTATTTAATAAGTGTTCCTTTTTATTAAAAAGGTTTGTTTTAAATACGTAAGGTCGAATTGTTATTTTAATAAGACTTATAATACCGCGGCGCGCCCTTCGACGCGCCCGATATCAAGCCCTATAACCGTGCCCTATAACCTTGCCCCGTAGCCTTATAATACGCCCTTTAACTTTGTAATACGACTTTTTTGCGAATATCTTCTACGTATTAAAGCCGCATAAAAGACGCTTACGTATACGGGTCGGGAATTAGGTCGGTAATCGTATTTTTATCGGTCGGCTTAAACTTTCGAAATAAGGGTAATATTAATTTAGGCGTATTAAGGGGTAATCGGTCGCATACAGATTAACGAAAAGGGAACAGCAATATACATTGGCAATAAGCTTATATAATACGTACATTTGGTAAGAAATTTTAAATACGATTAGCGAAAAAGAATACCGTCGATTTGAATTAATTAAAGTTGTTATAATTAAGCTATTTAAATTTATTATTACGGAGTGCAAAAAAGTGGCCGACTCGCTTATGTAGTCAACTCGCTTATATGGGACGTTAATTTATTATGAGTTTCCTTTTTAATATAATCCTAAATAGTCCTTTTTCTTGGACGTTTTCGATTACTGGGAACTTTAATAAAAATTAAAGGAAATATCTTATTTTTTTTTGCCATTTCTTTTAGATTTTTTATTAAAAGCAATGCTCGACTGTTTATGTTTATATTGGCGTTAATTATTCGAAACTTAAAAGCTTTTATAATTACTGCCATAATTTAATTATCAAAAACCTTAAAATATATAAATATAATAAACGTATGTTATAAAAGATATAATTATTTCTCGGAGTTTAAACAAAAGGATTAGCCATAAAAGGGAGTAAATATTTTGTGAAAAAACATATAACTATTTAATTGTTCGTCTTCGGGTAATATATTATCTCGTTTTTAATATTTCAAATCTTTATAAGTTTTATTTTTTTCGATATTAAAACCGGGTCTTTGAGTAGCAGCTTGCGAAAGTCTATTTTAAGTTAAGAAATTCATATTTAAGTTCGTACAATATAATATATATATATACATGTTCTTTTAAATCAAACTTGATCAGAAGAATTCGATAAAAGTTTACTACTTAGTTAAGTTTAAAAAAGTTTAATAAGTTAATATATTAAGATAAAATTAAATAAATAAAAAGTAAAAAGGAGAGGAAAAAGCTAATTATTTAAAAAAGATGCTAGAAAAGCTTGTTTTATTAAAATATATTAATATAATTTAATAAATACTAATATATTTTTATAGCCAGGTATACATATTATTAAATATTAAAAAATAACTACAAGTATGAAAAACGTTATATTCTTTAATATATATTAATCCGTTTATATTATTGTAAGTATTGTTATATATTTATTAATTGTACTTAAAGTTTATTTATATTTTTAAAGTTTTATATATATTAGTATGTATTTAAATAAAATTTAATAAAAAAGCTCTTATAAATATAAATTAATATTAATATATTGCTAGTAACATAGTTATAAAAATATATACATATTTGTATTAAGATAAGTATATATATATATTTATTGATTAATATTTTAATACATTCGTATTATAAACTAACACGCTACGGCCGCTAAAAACGGTTATAGGCAAAAACTAAAAACATTAAGTGGGGCAGTTTACCTAACGGGTTACCATCTTAGTAGTAATAATTTAATAAACCGAATCGCTAACTTACTAGAAATAATTTATTAAGTCCGATTACTAATTTACTAGAAATAATCTAGTAAACCGGATGACTAACTTATTAATAGTAATTTACTACGCCAGAAAAGATATATAAGTGTATTTTTCTATAATTAGATAATAACAGCTTACAATATAACCTTATTACCTAAAGTGCCTTTAGTATTATGAAACGTAACTAAGTTATTTATTATGTATTTAAAATTTATAATATTTTTAATAATATAACTTCGTACGTTTAGATTTAATAATTAATTAATTAAGCTAGCCGTTATACGTTATAAAATTTTATTTAATAATAGCGTTAAACTTTTAGCAATATTTTAAGATAAACTATTAATTAATAATTCGGAAACCTTTACTTATTAACTTCAAGTTCGCATTCGACAACTTAAGGGAGAATTCTAGGGATTTGTCGAAATAGCCGGAACTGTCCAACCAGTACTAACTATTACTACAATTAAAATAGAGCCGAAAAAAACCAAAACCTTATAACCGAAAAGGGAATTCGCAAACCTTTCTTACTAAAGCACGCGTTTATTTACTTTTTTAATGTATCGACAATACATTAAACCAAATCCTTATAATAGAAATATGTTTTACCGAAGACGTAACTACTTAGTTTAAGTTAATTATATAAAACTACCTCGAAAATATTTAAGATAATAAGGAAAATTCTATTAACGAAATCCTTTCTATATACACCAACTTTAAAAATAAAATCCTTTCCAACTTTAATAATTTAAATAAAAAAGTTAATATCTTTAAAAATCCTCGAACTTAAATAGGAAAATCTTATTTTTACTTATACCGGTAATTTGAAAACGTTAATCGTTAAAACTAAGAAAAGAAATAATGAAACATACACTTGCATCGATGTTTTTATAAAGAACATAAAGATAACGTTAAGGACGAAATAATTTTAATCGAATAATTAATTAGCTTTAACGATTATATCGTGAAAATTATTAAAATCGATAATTATTACTTCGAACGACGCCAAAAATAACGTAAACGGTTTACTTTAAAAATAAGCATTTAAATAGTACCAAACCTAAATAGCCGGCAAATATTAAGATCATTTAAAGGAATAATACTTCGTATAAAACGGAACTAAAACCTATAAAAACAACAACGGTCCAGGGATAAAACCTATAACATATCAAATGTTGGAATTATAGTAAAAAGGGCCATAAAACACCGTGTTACACCGAGCTAAGAAAACCGCGTTAAAACAAAGCTTAACTTCCAGTACCTACCGAACAACTTCCTAACAACCTAAAAGAGGAAATTCTCGTTATAATTAAAAAAAGAAAAAACCCTTAAGGACCATCGTATATACAAATACAAGAAGCTTAAAAAAGGCTAAAAAGCTAGCATAAACAAATATATAAAAAAATAAGGAACAATAAATAATCCAATAATAAAAACGGCAAAAAAAGAGAAATCCGCGAATAAAATACCACTTTTACGAAAATAACAAAACTACAATAACAAACGCCCTAAATAATTAAAAAATAACTACAGCAAGATTAAAAATAAACGAAATTATCTGCCCTAAAACTCCAAATCGATATAAACGAATACAAACCTTATACTATAAACGTACATAATACCTAAAGCAAAAAAAATAAAAACGTTTTATTTACTAACGTATTACACGTAAAATTGAAAGAAAATTCGATTTCCTTAAGAAAACGGGCAATAACAAAAATAACGAATAACAATATCGACAGCTTCGAACGATCGGCCTCTAGGCAAATATTAACCGAAAAAGGGCGCATAAAATTAACCAAAAGGAAGGTAATATCCGCAAAAAACCTATTTAATTATTACGAATAATATAACCATTAAACGAAAAAGGGAATAATTAAAAAATAATTATCAAATATTAGTAATAAGTTATTACGAAGATATAACTTTAATTGGCGGACGTTACTAACCTCAAAAGACGATAAGTAATTAAAAATAACATGCGCTAATATAGTAATTTAAAGAATATTACGCCGGACTATATTAGTAAACAAGTATTTAAAGTACAAAATAATTACTTTAGAAAATAAAAAGCAGAAGTGCAAAAATGATAAGAATATATATAACAACTGCAAGCAACTAATTAGCCACTTAAAAAACGTATTAAGGAGGTAAACAACGAAATGAAACAATAATCACGATATATTAAATAATTACAAAACAAAATCAATAATTAATGAAAGCAAATACTGCAGCTTAAGCAAAACTCAACAGGTAAAAACCATTTATAAAAAAGCAGCAAAATGGTAAAACCTGAAGAAAAGGAAAGAAGCTGCCGAAACAAGCTTTGAGAAAAATAAGAAATAACAATAACCCCATTATTTTCAAAAAAAAAAAAAAGAATTAGGTAATACTAATTTATTGCTAAACTATATAACAAAGTTTTAAAAAGAATTTAAATTACATCTAAAGCAGTTAACTAACTTAAATAACCATAAAAATATAAAGAAACTCTTATATCGTAAATACCGGTAAAAGTTAACCTTTTTTATACATCAATATAATAAATGCACTTAAAATTAATTATTTTAATATTTTTACCTTACAAAGGAATATAATAATCATCTTTGACATTATATTGCTAAAACATTACGACATAATTTTGAGAAAAGTATAATTGCACTAGGATAACCTCTAAATTAACTAGTAAATTACTCAGATAAAATTTACAATATAGCATAACAATAAACATAAAGAAAAACAAAAAAAGTCTTAATACTCGATTGACAATTACGAGAAATACCGGCATAAGGATACGATAAATGCCTTATTACCTATAAGAACATAACATAAAACAGAAAATAAATAGCGCAAAATAATACGACGTATTATAACCGTTATTTAAACGAAACTACAGAAATTAAATAATAATTTATAAAAATAACCCGAAAAGTAAAAAAATCTAATTAATATACCACCACAATACCATAACTATAAAGGCTTATTTTAAAAAAAAGTCGAAACGAAACTATTAAAACATAGCAAATAGGATTATAAACTATCGTCAAAGAAATCATTTATTAAGTTTTACCCTATTTACAACCTTAACAAAACGAAGCTACGTACATTTAAACAATACTTAGAAAATCGACTCAAAAGAGAATAAATTCGGTTGTCGATATTACGAGCGAAGTATATTATATTTTTTGTGCTTAAAAAAACGAAAAGTTACGACTTATTATGGATTACCGTTAGCTTAATAATATTAATATCAAGAATCGTATTCTATTACAGTGAATTTGTAAAATAAAAAATCGCTTTTATAAAGCCTAATAATTTACAAGTTTTAAAGATAAATCTGAATATAATCTAATTTGTAATAAAAAAGTTACGAATAAAAAACGGCATTTCGGACTTAATATAACCTGTACGTATACCTTTCACTCTTATAAAACTTAGTAACGGACTTGATATTTTTTAGAATATAGTTAATTATATTTTTAAAAAGTTTACGAACGTTTTTTAATATATTACCTTAACGACTTTCTCACCTTTATATAAACTAAAAAATAATACGAAAAATACGTCTACATAATGCTACAATTACTTTAAAACGCCAACCTATTAATCACCGGAAAAAACAACCTAATTTTATAAATAAAAAGTTAAATACCTAAACCACATTATCACCGGCGGATACATTAAAATAAACTCTAAGCAAATTGTAATAATATAAAATTAAATAACGCCCACTACGGTTAAACAAAAATACGAATCTTCCTCGAATTTAGTAATTACTATAAACAGTTTATCGAAAGCTTTAACCAAATACCGATACGTTAAACTATATTTTAAACGAAATAATCGGATAACAAAACAATTAAAATAATACAAAGGTACAAACCAGACGGAGAACTATAGCCATTACCAATTATAAAACGACTATAAAATTCTATCACAATAAAATTCATAACTAAACTTCCTTTATTAAAAAACACAGCCCCGGATATACATTACGAGAATATCTTCGTAATCATTAATCGATTTACAAAGTTTTTCTCTTTTTTACCATACTATAAGAATACAAATACCGAGGAAATAACGTACATATTTTTCAAAAACGTTCTCAGCATATACAAAATACCGCACGAAATTATCTCAAATAAAAGTACGACGTTTACATCTAAATTCTAACAAAGTCTAATAATATAAATCGGTCTAAATCACAAGTTATCTAATAGGTTTCGACCGCAAACAAACGGACAAATAAAAGGACAAAATTAAACGTTAAAAGTATAGTTATAATATAACGTTAATTATAAGCAAAATAACTAGGTCAAAAAGATATTAATAACTAAAATAACCTATAATACTAATTATTACGAAAATATCAAAATAGCCCGGCGATAGCCAACTTTAACTTGATACCAACAATTTATAAACAATTACCAAAATAAAAAGATTACTTAATATTACAAATATCCTAAGATTAAAATAATTTGAACAATTACACCAAAAGATAAAAACGAAACTTAAGTTCATACGTAACTAAATAATAAAATTTTATAACCAAAAACGGTTAAAAAAGCCAACCTTATTAAAAGAAAAAATAATCGACATAAAGATTAAAAATAATGAAATAAATCGCCTAAATTAAAAGCTTAACTTCAAATACATAGGCGTTTATAAAATTATTAAGAGAATTTCAAAAAGTAATTACCAGCTAAAACTACTACCCAAAATTTAACTCCACCTAGTTT
This sequence comes from Monosporascus sp. GIB2, assembly GCA_004155935.1. NCBI lineage: Eukaryota > Fungi > Ascomycota > Sordariomycetes > Xylariales > Monosporascus > Monosporascus sp. GIB2. The sequence goes on from QJNV01000050.1 coordinate 86,745, forward strand.
TTCATATATCCTTACTTAAATTAATAGCAGATATAATTAAAGTACATACAAAGTAAAACGGCGTAAATATAAAAAATAAACAAATATTTAAGGCGAAAGGAATTATCGATACTAGAAAAATAAACAAACTTACCTAATATCTAATTAAATAAAAGGATTCTCCGAACTTCGAAATGGCTAAAACCTTTCAAGAACCTTATAAACGCCTAACGGCTATTAAAAAACTTTTACTAATAACGGTTAAACATTGAGAACGATAATATGCTAATCTATATCTAATAAGAACCCATAATCCACAGCACTTTAATCGATTACATCTAAACCCCCTAGCGCCTAAACCCTTACAACGGACAAAAATTCGTCATCTTATTTATCTAAAGATTAAAAAACATTAATTAACCAATTTCGCACCTTCGGACTGGTGGCAATACTATTACTAACGTATACAGAAAAAGCGTATTAAAAATTCAGCCAGAACGTTTTCGGCAGCCAGTTTCTCTTTTTCTAAGCGCCGAACTTCCGCCGCGTAACGATTAATTGCTCTAACAAAAACATTAATACTATCATTAAAACGACACTAACAATCACACTTCGGATAACGTAAAACTCCTTCTAATATTTATACGGAAAATATAGCGCGAAATAAAATAAACAAAATATCGCATTAAAGTTTTTCGGTTTAATTAAATTAACTAAAACAATACGCTAAATCGTTTTAAAAAATCGACGTTTCATAGCGCGCGAAAATATAATAAGTATATATAAATAACTTACTAAATAAAGGAAATTTTAAGGGTAAAATTTGTTAAAAAAGGATCGTATTATAACTTAACGCGTTACGGCCTTCAAAGACGGTCGTAGGCAAAAACTAAAAGCATTAAAGAACGTAAGTTACGTAACGGATTACTAATTTACTAAAAATAATTTAAAAAGCCGGATTATCAACTTATTAGAAATAATCCAATAAGCCGGAATATTAACTTATTAAAAGTAATTTAGTAAGCTAAAAAAGATATATACGCTTACTTTTCCATAGTTAAAGAACGACAGCTTGTAATACAACTTCGTTACCTAAGACGCTCTTAGTATTACGGGACGTAATTAAGTTATTCGTTACTTGCTTAAATTGCGATAGTGCTCCTACTAACATAAACCCGTACGTTGAAGTTTAATAGTGAGTTAACTAGCTTAGCCGTCACAATTCGATATTATTAATATAAAGTTGAATTTTACTTATAGGTTACTATATATAAATTTTCGTATTTTACTAACTCCATTTTACAAACTAAAATAAACTATATAGATATAGTATATTTATAAATACTTTAAACCTGTTATAGTTAATTATTAAAATCGTTTCGTAATGTATTATATTTATTTCTATAATATTAACACTTTTTAATAAAATTAGAAAACCTTTACGTACAGTATATAAAAAAGAATTTAACTTAGTTAATATAGTTAGTTTAGTTAATCCTATAACTAGACCTAACTAACTAAAACTAAAAACTAAAACTCAAATTGCAGCCCTGAGCCCCGTCGGGTAGTCCTAGAGCCTAGATGAGTACTTATACTGTCAGTCCTGGAAGGCAAGGCCCTGTAAAACCTTGTGATCATAGCGCGTACTGCTTGGCATTCGCACATTGGCTAAACCGGAAACCGGCAGTTAAAGGCGGGCACGTGCGACCTCCGTTCGGCTACTAGTTCGTTTGTTTGTATTGTTTAACGCCGTAACAGATCAAAGAGTGCTGTGAAGGATACGTAGTTGCCGCAAGCCTCCCGTAGGTGCTAGGCTAGGATTTCCACATATATATAATGACATATACCACCTAATTAGCAGATTAACGTTTTTTAATGTATCCGGGGGGCGTTAATAAGGTGCAGTAGTATTATGATTCCCTGTTAATCGATAACTTATTTATTTATATATATAGATTTACGACAGCTTTCTGCCTTCGTTAATAAATAGTCCGTAATTTTTTTAATATCGTACCTTTAAAAATTCGCTAAGTACAATAAGGGGTTAAATTAATTCGGTCCACTCCTACAACTTTTAATAATAGCACTATGTATTAATAACTTTACTTATAAGTATTTTAATTAAATAAAATCTAAAAAATAAATAAGCTATAGTACAATACTCGTTTACTTTTATAGTTCAAAATCGTATATATTAAACCCTAGCTTTTTTAATATTACGTAGCCGTTTTGTCATAAATTAAATAACTTTTATTATACGAGTTTGTATAATAGCTTCTTATCACCTAGTAGGGGATACTTTAGCACCTTATATATAGAAGATTCCTCTTAATCGGAACATATATGTTCCGAGACTAGACGACCTTAAAACGTAATACAAGGTTTAAAGTATTTATAACTAACTAAAAATATAATAATAACGAATATTCGTTATATTTAACAATTTAAAATTTTATTTAATTTATTTAGGCATATATTAATTAATCAAAAACTGTTAAAACAATTTAAGCTATATATTAGTTATAATTTTTAAAATACGCCAGTAATAAAAATAGTACTCGGACTGTTGACGTCCACCGTAATTTATATAAAACTTAAAAACTAAATTCGTTTAAAGAGTAAATTCTAATTTAAAGCTTACGCTTTTAATCTTTAGGGTTATATTAATTTTAATTAAAACCTTTTAGAACTTATTAAATAGAGGAAAGCGGATATAACCTGTTATCTACAAAAGCGACTTCGCTATACTATTCGAATTAATACCGTATTATCGTTTTTATGATGCGAAGAAGTTACCGAAAGAATTATTATTACAAATTATTTAATAAATAATCTTAAAATAGCGACCAAAGGTAGATAAACTTAAAATTATAATTTTATAACGTATATTTATAAAAGTAAAGAAGTACGACACGTTTCAGAAAAATATTAACAATTTTACGAAATGAGTTCTAAAGTTAATATTAATAACCATTAAGAAAAAAGCTTTTATTGAGAAAAGAACTAAAAAATTACTACGCCAACATGGTTAAATCCCGTGAGGGATAGGAGAACAAAATTTTAACTAATACATAACGAAAGTACCGCGAACGGTTAAAAGTACCCTCGAAATTGTCAATAAAGCTAAACGAATAAATTAAAATTTAAGAATAACGACATAATATTACAAAACCGAAACCAACAATCCAATGAATCAAAGCCCTATGTATAGCACTAGCTCCTATTATCCAGAGCCGGACGATTACATTTTAAATAATTAATATGAACGGAATCGATACCAGTAGAGATAAGGTGGTAGGAAATAAGGGTTAAATTTTTAAATAATTAAAATATAACGAATTTGTAATACTTATTATAAATGGTTAAAATAGGGTTTTTAACGTTGTATAAAATATTAGCAAATGTCTTTAATAAGCTAGAACTGAATGAAATAAAAATAAAAATATTAATAATTAATTACATAGTAAAACTTTTAACAAAGAGCCGAAATAAAGCACTTATTAAAGTTTTCAAACGGGCCGAAATAATAATAATAACTAACGAAAACGCTAATAATTAAACGTATAAACGATTTGGCATAAAACGTTCTAAAACTTTGCGTATACGTTACTTTAATATTATTATGCAATCCTTAATAAAAGGTTTTATAAAGTTTACTTTATAAAAGATAATTTTGATATTACATTAAAATCGAATCGCTAAGGAATAACGATTAAACAAGATTAACTGTTAATCAAAAACTATAAATAAAGTTATTACTTTATAACTAATTTAATATCTGGAAAAAATAAAATAATTATCAAGGTAATGTTTAATTTTTAATTAATATAATAGGAGAAAAAATATAGTTTACCGCTTAAGACATTCGGCCATTTTAAGCTTCAGGTTGATAATATATACCTTCAACCTAATTAATAAATTTTTAAATCTAGAAACAGATTATCTAAAACGCCATTATGTACGTAAAACATATTTTTATTCGAATTAGTCGATTTAAAAAAAATTAAATATATTACTTTAAAGGCTTAAAAAGCTGAAAAGGCTGCGTTTATACGACGTATTTAATTAGGAGAATTTTGTATAAAACCTAATGTTTCCGGGGCAAATTCGAAAAAAAAACATATTAAAAAATTAGCGAAAAATTAATAATAATATTCGAGATAAATATAATTAAAGAGTTACTATGGTAATAAATACGTTTCAAGATTTAGTTGTCAAAAGTATAAATATAATACTTTTTAATATAGCTATAATATTTTGTAAAGGAAATCTCACGTTATATACAACGAAATTGCAGTTAATTAGTAGCGGTCTTTTAAAGCGATTAAAATTAAAATATTTAAGTGTTATAAAAATCGTTTAATTATACCTTAATGTGTAGAAGATGCGCTTAAAAGGAGCTATAATAATAAAAAGCTAAATGTATAATAAAACGAAAACTAAAGGGAAATACACCCATGTTTAACAAGGAAGTATTCCGATTAATATATTAAATTATTATTAATTATGTAAATTTTAAACAAAACCTAAAAAGGTATAAGAACGTTTTATTCGTTACCTATAACTACTTAAGCTTGATATAGTTCTTTTACTTTAATAATAAAGATAAGGTTTTGTAGAAATATTTAAATCCGATAACGAAATTTAGAAAATTATTAACCTTAAGATATATTGTAATTAACTTTATATAATATTAGTGATAATCATTTAATACCATGTAACCTACCTTATAACGGTAATGTATAATAATTAAAGAGTATAATTAAAGTAAAAGGGATTACGAGATGATTTCTTTTTAGTTTTTAACCGTATATATTTTTAAAGCGGTAATATACCTTAATACTCGTAGTTTTTAATATACATCCCCTTAACAACATTTATCCGTAGTTTATTAGATTTATTTAACGAATAATAAAAGGGTTAAAATAGTTAGTTAATTAAAATTATAATAAGCTTACTTATAATCATATAGGTAAATAGCTTAACTTATAATAATCATCCGTATAAAGAAAAAATAAAAGTATTTAAAGCTAGTTCTAGAACGTAAATTAGTTCTTTCGTTAATTACTAATTTATAAATAGTTAACGTACTATACAAGTAAGCTGCACATAAAAGTAACCTGCATATTTTTTGGCGCCTCGTAACAACTAATCCAAATAACTTAATCATAATATATTTATTTGATTTAAATCGACCCTATTCTCTGTCGCTAACCGTATATACAGCTCTGGATCAAATGCACGTACTATATTAAGGCTTGTTGCGGACGTTATATTGATATTTCTTCCCCTATTTCGTATGCGACAGCTATTAGTAACAGCTATTTATAACGCGTTTTTATTACCACCTTTATTAACGGCCAAAAAAACTTGTTTATTATATATAGTAAGTGTTCGTTTTAATTAAAATTCTTTGTTCCAACTATCCAAATACGTAGGGTCGAACTGTTGCTTTAAATACCGCGACAAAGTTCCATAATACCGCGACACGCCCCTCCGACGCGCCTTAAAATAAAGCCTTATAGCCTTACCCCGCAGCCTTGTAACGCGTTTTCCAACAAATCTTATAACCTCTTATTTTGCGAATATTTTCCACGTATTAAAGCGGCACAAAAAATGCTTATGTATACGGGTTGCGAATGCGGTTAGTAATTGTATTTCTATCGGTTAGCTTTAATTTTTGCGAATTGAGGGTAATATGAATTTGGACGCGTTAAGGGGTCGTCGGTCGCATACGAATTGGGAGGATATGGCGTCCGTAACAAGCTTTGATATAATGCGTATATTTATCCAAAAGCTTTAGATAAAGTTAGCAAAAAAGAATACCGTCGATTGAATTAATTAAGTCTGTTGTAAATGAGTTATTTAGATTAAGTATTGCGAGGTGCCAAAAAGTGTGCAGCTTACTTATATAGTACGTTATAAAATTTAAAATTTATTAATTAATATAGGTATCGTTAATCAAAACGTATAATTTAAAGATAAGCTTATCTTTTTAAGTAATATTAAAAATTTAAACGATAACTATTTATACGTTTTTAAAGATATTTATAAAAAGTGTTAGAATTCTTTAAATTGTTAAATTAAGATTTAGCTTATAGAAATATATAAATATAAAATAGCACAACTTACATAAAAAATTAAATATCGATTAGTTAAAAAGGCTAATACTAAAGTAATATAAGCGTACGAATTGTACGTAATAAAGATAAATAAGTTTATTCGTATAAAAAAACTTATCTTTTTAAAACGTTATATTAAAATTATTTCATATTTTAATCTATTATTCTTAATAGCCTTTTTTTAAAAAAGAATTATATTTAATGCGCTAACGGAAGTTAATAAAGTATATTTAAGTTGTTGTCACAATATTTAACTTAAAAAAATTGGAAATTAAAGTTGTCTTACCCGTTATAAACGTCTATTTCCCTTATATTCTACGACGAAAAATTGTTTATTGATACCACTAAAAAATAAAATGCCGCGTTTAATATAAAGAGGTTAACTTATCATATTAAATTAATTAATAAACCGGTTATAAAATACGGATGTTTAAGTAAAGAAATTATTTAAAATATGTATAACCTTAATTACAAAGGTTTTAATATAAAAATATATAAAGCTTCTAACTTACAAAATCGAGAATATTAACCTAACTTATATTTACGGACGTAATGTTATAAAAAGTTAAAGATATAGCCGTTTCGAAAGTTATTTCGTAAAGCTGCAATGCTTTATTTATAAAACTATAAACATAGCATTTTAAGAAGCCGTTAATTACTTTTTTATTAAAAAAATATATGTTATAATATATAAAAATATACGTTTATAAAATTAATTAATATAGCTGATTTTGAAAATATAAGGCCCGTTTCGTAGTACGAGGCGATTAGTAACTTAAAGACGCCTACGGTAATATTTATAGATTTATATTTATTTAAAAACTGTTTTAGATTTTAATACTCGTCGCAAATAGGTTCGACATAAAATTTAAGCAGTATAACGCTATAAGCGCTTGTGTTAATATTAACGTATTTAACGAAATATTCTTAAAAATATTTCTAAAATACCCGTAACGTAATATAATATTTTTAATTACGAAGGTATTATATAAATTCAAGTAGTTAAAGTTATTATATTAAAGAATTATATTAAAAGGTTTAGCAAGTTAAACTTTAAGCCCGTTTTTTATAAAGCTTGGTATCGTATTCGTTAAAATGTATTTAATTCTTCTATAAAGGATATTATTATAGTATACTAATAAAAAACTTAAAATCTTAGCGATTAATTAATTTAATAAAAACGGAAACGGTATGCCCGGATTAGAGAAAAAATCTATAATATTTTTTCGATATCAAAAAATAATAATAAAATTAATAGGAAAATCTAACTCTTTTAGTCGGATTTTATAAAGAAATTAATAAGTTTAATTTTTAAAAAAATTAAAATAGTTTTTAGGTAACGTTTTTATTTAAAGTTAAAGAATAATCGAATGCTAATATAACCTATTTAGACGTTAGTAATAAATACTAAAACATATCGATTTCATTTTTTGCTTAATAATTAATACGCGACTGACAAAAATTTTTTACCGCATCCCGATTAGCCCGATTTAACATAAACCTTAACAACGTATAGTACAAAGTTACCGATCGAATTATAGTACCCCTAATCGAAAATATAACATTAACATTATAATTTAAGCCTAAAAATTAATAAAACGTTTAAAATAACGCCCTTTTACGGATAATAAGTTTAATTAAAAAAGTTTTTAAAATTACGCTGTAAAGTTACATATAAAAGTAATTAAATACCAGCTGAATAAGTGAAATAAAATAATTATTTTTAAAATCGAAACGAATTTATTATTTTTTATATAAGTTATAACGTCTCGGAGAAGCGAACGGTTGATTTTTTGACACTTCGTAACAACTAATCAAAATAACTTAACTATAATATATTAAATTAGTTCTAATTAACCGGGTTCTTTTCCGCTAAACGTATTTATAGCTTTTTTACAAGTATGCGAATTATGTCCTAGCTTATCGCAAATGCTATATTTCCGTTCTCTAGGTTTAACCCTTTTACGATAACCTCTTCCGGCTGCTGTTAGCTGTATTTTTTTACTACCTCCTTTTCTGTCGGCTAGAAAAGTTTTTTTGTTATATAATAAGTATTCTTCTTTCTTAGAAATGTTTAGTTTTAATCCTCCGACGTTTACTTAAAATGTCGTTAGTTTCGCGAAATTAGGTAACTTTGTTTCGGAAAAAAACAAGTTCGTATAAAAGTAATAAGTTATTTCTCATTTAAAATTTAACCGATTTAACGATTTTTCTTAGCGATTTACCCTGGTAATTTCTAATCTTTTTTATAAATAACGTTTTGTTTTATTACGTTATGCATATTTTTAATAGGTTTCGCGGGCGGGGAATAAAAGCGGCGGAGATTAACGGGGAAAAGGTCGATATAAACATAGCTGGAAAAATTTCGAGCTAGGAAAAAACGGTATTGAAATCGAAGAAAACGAGACCAAATACGGCCAATCCAGATTTGAAATTATCGTACGTTATAGTATTTTTAAACGCATCGTAAAAACCGGCAATAAAAATTTCTTAAACGATATAAGTATATTAACGTTATAATGAATTTTTAATGTATAATACATAAACGCGTTTAAAAAAATATATTAAATAATTAAAGGTTGTACGGAAAATAAGGGGGTATATAAAATATAATTATATCGTATTTAACGTAATATTTTTCGAATTTTATTAAATAATAACTTCCGAAATTATCGAAAATAAAATTATATTTTAATGATTTTATACGCGTTCGAATATATTAATTGAAATATTAAATTTATTTTAAGTTTTATCGTTTATTTATAAATATTTTTATTTAGACAATTTTCTAATTAATAACTAATAATAAATTATTACGAAATTAAAACGTAGATTAAAATTTTTCCGTTATACTAATAAATAACGGTATAAGTTAATTTTAGAAATTAATAATTTCAATACTTATAATTTAGTTTTTATTACTTTATTAAGTTTATTTAATGTTTCCAACTTATTCGACATTAATAATTACTATATCCGTTATTATAAAAGTTTTAATTAAAAGTTACCTTCGTTAAAATTACAAAAACTTTTTATTATACCGTATTTTGTCGCAGTAACCAGAATAAGCTTCAATTATTTTCGAAATAATTCTGGATTTTCGCATACTATCCTTTAATAAAGTTTAACGCCTATTTAATTCCGACGCGTTCCGTAACGCGTTAGATAATTAATATAGTACCTATATTTTTAATATGCTAAACCTGGATAAAAAACGCTTCCACATTTAGGTTAAGGATGAAGTCGATAATCGACATTTTTTCGGTCGGTGTTAATTTTCGCGAATTAGAGGTAATATCGGTTCGGGCGTATTTACCATAATATTAGGTTCGTAAGGTCGTTTAGATAACTTTATATATAGAATTAAGGTTCGCATAATTAAGTTTCGGGTCTCGTTTGTTAGCCTGAATGGCTAGGTTTATTCTCGTTGTTTTCGTAAGCCGTTTTATATTATTAGTGTTAAGAAATAAACAATTAAAATTCGGTAATTAAAATGTTGAAAAAAAGGCGCCGTTCGCTGATTTAAGCCGTTCGCTTATTCGAAACGTTATAAAAAGTTCTATTAAACTTTCCATTATATTTATAATTAAAAGTAATCTTAAATATAAAAGTATTAAATATATAGTGTAAAAATTAACACACTATAAGTTTTGTTAACATTAATACCGCGTTATTAATAATAAACTTAAAAGATGCAAATATAAATAATTATTAATTACGAAAAGTTATAAAAAAGTTTTAATTAACTAAAGTTATAACCTTACGGGCGATATATTAATTAACGGGTTAATTAAAATTTTATAACGTATATCTTTTTGGTATTTTAAAAACTAATTAAAACTGAGAGATATTACGGAAATCACCGACCGGTAACGAAACGTTTTACAAATATTTTCTTAATAAAGCTAATAAAAAAAGATTTAATCGTCAAAGAAAAGATTAAATACAAGGCTATAGTTTTAAGAATTATATTAATTAACGCCATAACTGATCATAAATACCACAATAACTAATGTTACTTATATCTAACACTTCCTACATTTATATAAATATTTAATAAAATAAATAATATTTAACTTATTATTTAAACTCCTTTTAAGTATAACTTATATTTATTTTAATAAATTAATATTAAAGCTATGAACTAGCCAGTCCAGAAGGATATTTATAATGTTATTTATTACCCAGTTCAAGAACCTTTTATCAATATATATAATAGCGTTATTTTGTTAGAAAATCGATAAAGTTTATAAATCGGTATTATTTTTTCATATAAAGGTTTTCGGTAGCTTTACTTATTATTCATTTCTTAAGAACCGTTCGGTTTTAATATTAAATCGCGCAATATAACGATAAGAGGTATATGATACTTTTTTATCCGTCTCGGTTGATATTCTATTTTAAATTATAATAGAAATGTTCGCTTTAACGCGGTTATTGAAATTTATACCCCATTTAGTTTATTTTTCGAACGACAAAAGGAATACTTAAGTAGTTAAACTGCTAGAAAAAATATTAGTAAGTGAAATCGTTTAAAAAGTTAACTTATAATTATTAACTAAAGCTTTACTAATATAAACGCTACGTATTTATAATAAATCTTAAAGTTATTTAAGCTAATAATATACGACAGTATATTTAACTTTCGCCCGTTTCCTAAAAGAAGAATACCTTTTTTTAAATCTTTTAGTTATGAAAATTCTGCTTTTTTATAATACGTTTAACGGAAGCCTTGTTAAATTCAAACCTCACTATTTTTCGAATATCTTTATATGCCGCCTTTCGGACCTTTTTGTAAAGTGAAAAATTCCACTTTTTTTAACGCCTTCTAAAGCCCGTAAGACCGATTCTTTTCTTAGAATCGAAGGTATAGTAATTTTTCCAATCGTTAATAGCTTTTTATATAACGAAACGGCCGGTCTTAAACGCTCTCGCTAAACGGCGTTGCGATATACCGAGCATATATTCAGTAACCGTTACAGCATTTTTTAAAATCAAATTCGGACCTCTTAAGCGACCGGCAATTACGTCGGCGCAAAGGCTTTTAAAATCGGCCATATTTTGTAAAAGGTATGTATTTTTAAAACCAAGGTATTATAAAGAAGTGGACTTAAAAAATAAGGTGACTGGAAAGGTGGACAGAATTAATTTACCCCTTTACTATACTATCCTCCCCGCTGAGGCTATGCCTGATAGAGCTAGGATTTATTATCATTATTTACCGAGTATACCGCTCAAGCGGTACTGTCATTTCGAATTAAAATGTCCTAGCTTCACTTAGCTTTTAAATCACACACACTTTTTTATATAAGCCGCTTAAGAATGTATATAGTCTTTCGACAATAATATAATAACTGCTATAATAATAGTAAATAAAACTTTCGCAGTTTTTTAATACGTAATTTTATTATATATACCTTTTTTAATAACTTTAACTGTTATTTTAAGTTCCGTATTACCAAAACCCGGCTAACCTAACCGCATCCGTTCTAAACCACCTAGCCGTACGCGTTATTTTTAAGATTAATCCGAATTAACAAAATTATAAACGAACATTTCGGAATATTATTACGCGCTAATCTTATAATAATTTTTTTAAAAAAAAACTCGTAAACCGTAACGTACTATAAAAGCCAGTCGCTTACATAAGCGAGTCGCGCGGTTTCTACTACCTCGTAATAAAGAATGTAAATAACTTAACTATAACATATCTAATTAATACTAATCGACGGTGTTCTTTTTTACTAATTATGTTCACAGCTTTTTATAAAATGCACGTATTATACAAGGCTTAGTAGGGACGTTATATTACTATTTCTTTCTGCTAACCTATAAGCGACAAATATTTCTAATAGTTATTAATAGTATTTCTTTTGGCACTACCTTTTACTATTCATAAAACGTATTTATCCCGTATAGTAAGTAGTTTTTTATTAAAAACGCTGCTTTTAATAATTTAAATATGTAAGGTCGAATTGTTGTTTTAATAAATCTTATAATACCGCGATACGTCCTTCTGACGCGACTGAAAACAAAGCCTTATACCTTTACCACTTAGTCTTGCAGCGCGTTTTTTAACAAGTTTTATAACCTCCCATTTTGCGAATAGTTCTACGCATTAAAGCCGTATAAAAACCGTGTGCGTATACGGGTCGGGAATTGGGTCGGTAATCGTATTTCTGTTAGTCGGCTTTAATAAGTTAGAAATAAGGGTAATAATAACTTAAACTCGTTAAATGTAATCGGTTATAAGCGGTTTAAAAAGAGGGAATAGCATTATCACGTCCGTAACAAGGCTTAATATAATGCGTACATTTGTTGAAAAGCTGTAAATATGTTTTACAATAATGAATATAATTAATGTAACCTAATTTAATAAGTTAAAATTAAGTTATCTGCATTCGCTGCTACGAGGTGTTAAGGATCGCGCGACGAGCTTGTGTAGTACGTTAAATGAAAATAACTAATGTTATCGAAAAACGCGGAGCTACTTCCTTTAATGTCGGGAAAAAAACATTTATAAAACAGTTATTAATAAAGGCTTAACTACTACGAAGACTATTTCGAAAAATAAAAAAAAGGTAAATAACAAATAATTATTCTAAAGGTGAAAAGTTTTAAAAATCTAAAAATAAAATTAATACAAATATATAAAAGAATAAGGAAAATGCTTTTAATATTACAAATAATGAAAATTCCGAATATAAAGCCGTTCTAACTAAACTTTTTAAAACTACTTTCGAAATCGAAACTATTTAAAATAAATTTTCCAGTAATACCTTTAAAACTACTCTTGTTAAAAACGAAAACGATTAAAAATATACAATTTGTAAAAGTATTTTACTTAAAACCTTTTCACCGAAATCTTTAAATAAACGTCCGGAATTCTTTAGTATTAGTAAGGTTAAGGTATTACATAAGTAGTTTGGATAACTTTTAATATATTCTAATTACTTGACTTTAATTATTTATTTAATAATAATAATAATAATAATATAGAACGCCTTATAAAAGAGGCGAGAATGAATTTAGTTATGCGAGATTTAGTTTTACGTATAAAGTTGCCCGTTTTACTTTGTGCAAGATACTAAGAGGTTGAAGCCATATTCTTTAGGCTAAGCCAAATATACGAAAATTATTACATAATATAATCGCACGATAAATACTATACCTAATATCTTGGAACACGGTAACTACTTAGTAGTTTTTACGATTTAGGATAAATTGTATACTTTACTTCCGTAAAGCCTTACTTTTTAAAGCGTAATTGCCGGTAAGCTGCGACCTTAATAAACCTTATACCCGTCACGGTTCGGTATGGTCATCTACTATAACTTAAGAGGCGTAAAACTTTACGCGGTAAACCTTAAGGATAAACTTTAAGTGCGTATAAAAGGTTAGCCTTTGCGAGCCCTCGTTAATCTTACGGCTAAAAATGTTAAATATTAACTGGCAAAAAGGTTAAAAACTTTAACCTTAATCGTTTTACTGTAACGTCTCGAATTATTATTATTATTATTACAGTTTAATTTGCGACAAAATTAATACATAATACCGGTAATCCGTACCGATAAAATTTTTAACGAAACTATTACGTTTAATATCGTTAAATACCATAAAATAACGGGGCGAGCGAAAAATATTGATAATTTTATCTACCTAAATAATATCTCCTAAAAAATTTATATTTAATTATTAATTTTCAGATATGATTTAATTTCTGAAAGTAATACCAACTAATCGTTATTCGAACTTATGCCGAAAAATATAATAATTATAAAGAAATTGTTAAAAAAATTAAAAAGGAAAAAAAACGGTTAACGAATACTGAATTTTAAATTTTGAAATGTTATAAAAAGTATAACCGATGGTTTACCCGGTTGCTCCGAGTAGCGAAATCACTTTAAAACACCGACGCGAATCGACGTAAATAAGAGCTGCTACGAAAGGGGTCGGTTTAGTAAAGCCTAGGAATTAAGGTACCAATTTATCATTTTATCTAATTTTGTTTACACGGTTACGTCTCCTTAAGGGAGAGCCCGTTTTACTTTATAAATACGATAAACCAGTATACCTTCTTAAGTAACTCTATACTTAAAACGCGAAAATTAACCCTAACCGAAGAAAAATCGATTATTAATCGAATCATAAATTTAAATACGCGAATACTTCCTGTTTGGAGTTAGTATATTGAACATATAGCGACTTTATTACTTACGTAATACGTTATAAAATGCGTCGGTGTTAATTAGGCAATTAATTTTGTTAGCCGGTTAAAAAGACTTAAAATACGTTTAAACCGGAAATTTAATTATTAAAAAATATTATGCGAAACTGTAAAAATTTTCGCGTATAGTTCAAATTTATTCGGGTTATTATTGTAAAATTCGATATTAAAAAAAGTATATTTATAATTGCGACAAAATTAAATTGTTAATGCGGCTTTTTATAGTAACGGATGTGATAATTACCAATATCGAAAAACGTAAAAAAATAAATAAGTTTATCAAAGGTATAAAAAACGCGTTATAATTATTTAGGTTATTAATTTCTAAGGTTAGATTATATTTTTATTTATTATTATAGCGCGGAAAAATTATTTTAAGAATTAACTCCGCAATGATCCGCCGTTAACAATTAATTAAAAAATCGTATTAAGTAATAATAATTAGATAACGAACGAATTATATTTAAAATACGTTTAACGTTTCGAATGATATATTCGAACGCGAATAAAAAATCGAAAGGTTTTTTTTATTTTCGCCAGTTACGAAAGTTATTATCCGATAAAATTCGAAAAATATTACTTAAATGATAATATTATTATAATTTGTATGCCTACGTACTTTTTTTATAAGCTTTAACTTTTTAATATATTTTACTTTTCTGTTTTAAAACGCGCTTAATTATTTTATATCGAAAACTTAATACAACGTTGTTATATTTATATCGCTAAAGAAAAATTCTTTGCCGGCTTTTACGACGCGTTTAAGGTTATTATAACGTTCGATAATATTAAATCCGGATTCGTTATAATTAATCTCGTTTTATTTAAATTTTAATGCCGTTTTCTTCCGAATTTAAAATTTTCTTAATTGTACTTACGCCGATCGTTTCTCCGTTAACCTGCGCCGGTTTTATTTTCCCGCCCGTAAAAACTTTGAACAATATTAAAAAAGCAAAAAGATAAGGACGTTATTCATAAAAAGAAAATCCGAAATTATTACATCGGCTAGGTTTTTAACTAAAAATTAACTTATATTTTAGGATAAATATTTTTTTAAAATAAAAAGCCGTTTAATTACGCGAAATTAAATACAATTTAATCAAATCTCGGCAAATTAAAAATAAACGTTTTTAAGAAAAATGAATATTTATTATGCAGAGGGGTTAAGTTTTTTTAACCGAAGAGGGAAAAGGTGGTGGAAAAATATTGCCAATAACAATTAAATGTAGTTATCGTAAAAGGTTTAAAACGAAGGAACGGAAGTATGACGTTTGCGGTAAACCCGAATATAATACGCGTATTTATAAAAAAACTGTAAAAACGTTTAGCGAAGAAAAGTTCGTTTAATTTTAATTAATTTAATTTATTATAGTTGATTAATTCGAAGTTATTACTACGAAATGTTGAAAATTATCTAGATTATTTGTACATTCAAATTACTTATGTAATACGTTATTTCTAACAATAAACCGTTAAAAAATAACTTTATAAAATACGGAACGCTACTTAAATGATTATTTCGTATTAACTAAAATAATATATTAATTATTATCATTCGAAAATAAAAGAAACTATTCTCTTAATCCTAGTAACAAATGTATTAATAATTATAGCAATAAAAAAGTATAAACTGATTCCGAATATAACTTTAACGATATATTTATTTAAGCTGGCAAATTTATATAAGGTTATAAATCTAATTACGACAATATAATACAATTATTTAAAATATTATTATACGTTTTTATGGAAGTTTATAAACTTTTTAATATTATTACTAATATTATAAGATGTAATAATAAAAAAGAACAGTTTTTTAAACATTATATATAACTTGAAGTTAATGTTTTATTTAAATTTATTCCCTTTTAAATATTATACTAACGTTAGTCGTTATAAGATAATTTCATTTTATAACAATTAACCCACGTTAACGCTAATCTCTTTACTTAAACTTCTTAAAACCGTAGCGTTATAAATGTTAAAAACGTTATAAAAACACGTACACTTATAATACTTTTCTTTAAAAACCCTCTTCTAACATCATTTATAATAAATTAAAAACTTATTACGAACCACCGACTCTGCCTACTTTTAATATATAAACTAGAGTCGATAAAAAGTTTAAAATATAAAAGCCTTATGCAAAATACTTAAATATAAAACAGCGAGGGTTATCCTAACTATATAAACGTTAATTGCTAAATATGTCGATTTAAAAACGGTATTTACAATTATAAGATAATACACCGTTAATTAATACGTTAATAAAACTATATTAACATATCCGACGTTGTATATAAAACGTCCTCCATCTAGTTATATAATAAACTTTACAAAAGAAAAAGGCGGCGGACGCGAAATTCGAAAACATTAAAAAAATACCGCGAAACAAAGTAACCTTTACAAGCTTTAAAAACTAAACCTTTAAAACGGCGGAATAATAACAGCAATAATAATACTAATATTATAAATAATTATTGCGGGAAAAACTTCTTAACTAATATCTTATATTAGCAAACGGCGCATATCAATAAGCGGCGGATTTTTATTAACATTTTAACTGCCTAACTTTATTTATTTATTTTTTAATATTAAATTATTAAAACGTTTTAGCAAGAAATGTAAGATAAATTTAACTATTTAACCTAAAAAGTAAATCTTAAATCTTAATTATAAAAAGCTTAGTTTTATATACAACGTCACCAATATTACTCTTAAGGCTCGATATTAGGGTAAACGCGTTCGAATTAATATTATTCTTAATTCGCGAAATTTAACGCCGACCGAAAAAAAATCGATTCTCGAACGGATGTTTAACTTAAACATGTAAGCGCTTCCTATCCGGCGTTAATATGTTAAAAATATGGCGAATTTATTCCTTATATAACGTATCGCGAGACGTATTAAGGTTAATTAGATATTGAACTTTATTAAATAATAATAATAATTCGAAATAGGTTTAAATCGAAAAAGAAATTTTTAAAAGGTTATTTATAATAACCGGCATAATTATTACTAATGTAAAAAGATATAAAAAACTTAAACAAAGCTAATAAAATAATCGAAAAATATTAATAATAATATATAATATTAATTTTTAAAATTAAGCCCTACCTTAATTCATTACCGATATAAGGAAAAATTATTACTTTTGTTAATTGCCTTATAACTTATGTTTACTAGAATA
Organism: Monosporascus sp. GIB2; assembly: GCA_004155935.1. Lineage (NCBI taxonomy): Eukaryota > Fungi > Ascomycota > Sordariomycetes > Xylariales > Monosporascus > Monosporascus sp. GIB2. Next base: position 104,263 of record QJNV01000050.1, read on the forward strand.
AAAAATTAATATAAGCGATAACGGCTGAACGATAAATAAGTTAAGTTTAAAATAAGTCCAATATTTCGATTAACATGCTCGAACGTATAAGAAAGAATTAAAACGTTTTCTTATTTTTGGCGGTTACAAAACTTATTATTCGATAAGATTTAAAAAATATTAAGCTAATTACGATATTATTAAACTTTATATACCCGCGTATTATTCGTATTTACTTAAAGTTTTCGACATATTTTATTTTTCTCTATTAAACTGCGGTTAATCGTTACATATCGAAAGTTTTATGCGATATTACGTTACCTATATTGCTAAAAAGGATTTTATCGCCGGTTTTCATAACGCGTTTAAACTTACTATAATAATTAATAATATTAAATCGGATTTGGGAAAAACAGGATTTATTTTATTCGCTTATAATTGCGTCTTTTTCAAAAACAATTTTAATTATATTTATATAAAACGTTTCTTTACGTACTTTTCTTAATTTTTGTATTACTTTATTTATGAACACTTTTAAAAATATTACCGAAACACCTGATTAAAAACGTGATTTATAAAAACAAAATAAAAATTACCAAGGTAATCGAGCGACAAAAACAATTAAATTGGTTACTTTTTTAACGAAAAATAACTTAATGCTATTATACAAAAACGCTTTTCTTTAGGAAAAATACGGCTTATTAAGTAAAACGAACCATACCATTAATAAACGCCGGAAAATTAAAAATTCATATTTTTTAAAAAAGGCTAAAGTTTAGAAAAATATAAATTTTTATAATTATGACACAAAGTAAAAAAAAAAATTAAAGGTAGTAATAACGGATAATAATCGCGCAAAATAGTCCAGGCAAAAGAATGAAAATGTAACGTTTATAGCAAGCCCGGTTATAATGTACATAATTGTAAAAATAATATAAAGAAGTTTAACGCCGAAAAATAGGATTAATTTAAATTACTTTATTACGTTATAATTTATGAAATTAAATTTGTTATTAAAAAATGCCGGAAAATGCTAGAAAATGCGCCGCTCGCTTATAAATGCCCCCATGGCTTATGTGAGACGTTATAATAATTAATAAATATTTAGTTAATAAATACTAGCCTTTAATGACATAGAGCATATAACAAAATTATCTAACTTCTACACTTTTTAAAACCTTTTCAATCTTACGATTATAACGAACATGTTACGGCTGCACCTTAGCTATCCCGCCACTAGGGCAAAAGATCGGTGGAATGATCGCAATTGTGGCAACCACTCTTGGTACTACAGCTGTATATGTATTAGAGCTGTTTACGGTGAACAAGGCCGTAACAGAATAAATATAACAATTAATAATAGCTATCTTTAATAGTGTACCCTTTAACAAGAACAAATAACGACCTGTTTAACCCACTTATTCGTTGTTCTTTCTCTTTTATTCTCTAAAATATTAATACCGAGAAATTACTTCGAAATGTCTATAAAGAATCCGTAACAACCTATACTAATAACGTAACAAAAATCAAATATCTATATAATACGTTACGAAATAATAATAATAATTTTTTAACAACTACATTAACTTCTTAATATAAAGTTTTTATATTAAAACCTCGTATAAAAAATCTTGAAATCTTTTAAATTATATATTAATTCGCATATAGAAAACGTATATAAATTCGCAAACGTTTTCTAAAACCTTAAAGTACTATTCTATTCGCAATTAAGTAAATTATTCCGTAAGAATAATAACTAACATTAAACTTTCCCTTGCGTCTTTTTACATATATTTTAAAAATTTAAGATTTTAATAACCGAATTCGTATATTGTTAAATAACATCAACTTATAAAAAAAGGTCTAATTTTAACTAATGTTTTTTATTAACAAACTTAAAACCTTATATATATAGGATTCCGTTAACTATTTAACCTTTTTATAAGTCTTTCAAACTCCTTGTCTTTTTTTAACGCCTATATACGTCGTAAAATAGTTACTCGAAGCTCGCCGTCGATACTGCCTTAAAGTTGCGGTTAATTAAAATAATACCAAATACGATAAACGGCATAATTAATACCTTAAAATAATACTATCGAAAAAAAAGCTTAAAAAGATACAAATATAAAGATTAAGTATGGAAAAGATTTTAATAACTATTTAATATCTTGCTTTTCTACAATATATAAATTAGTTAATTGAATTTAATTCTAGCTGAGCCGTTTTAAAATAATCTTTAAATTTCGCCTTTTAGTATTTAACGTATTCGTAAGAATTTACGAAAAATAACCTGAATCATTCATTATTAAGTAAATCGTTAAACGTATATTTAACGTAACGAGGGATCTAAACTTTTAACTTATTAAAAAACGCTGTGATAAAATTAAATTTAGATAACTATAAAAAGAAATATTATAACCTTACTCTAGCTTTTTCAAGGATGGTATATATTTCGTCCAAATAATAAAAATTAACGTTATCTATTACTAAGACGAAACGTAATCTAAAAAAGTGTGTATTAATAGCAACACCTCTTCCTTTACCTATATAATAAGACATTCGCGGTTAATAAACCCTTAAGATGTAAAAGTATTTAACAACACGCTAATTATAATCGCCGGCAGTATATTAAAGTAATAATTTCGTTTTATAACTTGCCGTATGAGAATAATAAAAACTTTAAATACTTAACTATAACTACGATTAACATCATACTTATTAATACTCGATTCGTTTATAGTAATAAATATATTGTACCATATATATCAGCGCCGCATATTTATAAGCGCCACACTTTTTGGCATTTCGTAATAATAAATCTAAATAACTTAACCATAACAAATCTAATTGATTTAATCGACGGTGTTCTTTTTGGCTGACTGAATCTATAGCTTTAAAACCAATGCACGCATTACATTAAGGCTTGTTGCGGACGCCATATTATCATTTTTCATTTTTAATTCGTATGCGACGGCTATTATTTATAGCTATTAACAGCGCCTTTCCATTACCACCACCTTTGTTAACGGTTGAAAAACTTCTTTATCGTATATAGTAAGTAATCTTTTTATTTGAAATTTTTTATTTTAACAATTATATATAAGTGGGGTCGAATTGTTACTCCGATAAGTCCTACGATGTCGCGACACGCCTGTTCGAAGCGCCCTAAAACAAACCCTTACAGCCTTGTCCCGCAGCCTTGCGACGAGTTTAACAACAAAGCCCTATAGCCTCGACACGATGTATTTTGCGAATATCTTCCACGTATTAAAGCCAGACAACCAACGCTCGCGTATATGGGTTGAGAATTCGGTTGGTAATCCATTTTTTTTCGGTCGGCTTTAACTTTTACGGATTGGGGGTGATATGAATTTAAACCCGTTAAGGGGGTAATCGGTCGCATACGGGTTAGTAAAATGGAATAGCAATACGCGTCCGCAACAAGCCTTAATATAATACGTGTATTTGTCCAGCGGCTGTAAATACGATTAGCAAATAAAAATACGACTAATTGGAATTAATTTAATGTGTTGTAGTTAAGTTATCTAGATTTGTTATTGCGAAGTGCTAAAAAAGTATTACGCTTATATATGTGTGGCGCTTATATATGTGGTACGTTAGTAGAAAAATATTTAATAACTATATAAAAATAATATATCTGCTACCTCGAATCTATTTGCACAGCTTTAAATTTTAGCTTCTTATTATCTTAATTAATAACTTTAAAATATTCTGATAATTATCGTAAAAATAACTCCGTATATATCGTAATATTTAGCGAAGAATTATTACATTTCGTCGAAATATAAATCGAGTTTATAAATAAATTCTTTTAATAGTATTTAAATAGTTATCGTTAATTAATTAAAATAACGCTTAACGGGATAACGCGTAATAATATATAATATTTGTATTAAGCGTTTAAAAGAATAATTTTAACGCTTTTTTATAGTAATAACTTACTTTATAAATAAGAAACCGCCTATTAGCCTTATAATAAGATTAGTATTATTTAATTATATATATATTAACGTCGAATATAGTAATTAAGTTATTATATAGAAAGTTAATTTCAGTTATATAAATTAATAAGTTATATTTTTATACGGTAATAAGACGTTTACCATATTTGGTTTTCGGATTAGGGCTAAGTAACACTTTAACCGTTTCGAAATATTGTATATTATACGAATCGTCTATTAAAACAGCTTTAACGCGTTGTTGTTATCTTGTTGTCGAAGGGCTACATGCGTTATAAAGGGGCCCACATAAAAAGAGGTGTGTGATTCAGAAGCTAAGTGGGGCTAGGACACTCTGATTCGAAACAGCGGTAGCTAAAACGGGTCGCACATCGCCTCCTAATCGCCGGTCGTACGTCAGCGCTAAGGCGTCACCTACCCAATATTTTGAATCCCGAAGAACGGCTTAGCTGCGGGAGAGCCTTTTAACCACTTGCCCAAGTGGTGTTCGGCTACCAGTGTGCCACAAGAGCCAAAAGTGGGGAGCTGCAACGTCATAAACCAACCACCCAACAGGCAACAGCCTGTCCCAACCATCGCCACCATCAAGTAGTTAGTGTATCCGGCTCTGTGGCTGTTCAGCATAATAGTCGTTCAAGGGCAACTTACACGCCGACCAGGAGCTACCCAAGTAGATCCGTGTACAGTAGCTGCTTCACTTCAAAGTATACTGCCCTTCGTGCTTGCAAAATGGACCGATTTTACCTTGACAATGCTGCTCTATACCGGACTATGGTCAAGGCATTCAACAACAATATGCCTGTACCTCGGACAGATGTGGCCACAGAAACAACCAGTCCAGATATGGTTGTTAGCGCTAGAGTTCGGCCTCTGCTAGACGAGGACGTTGCTGCAGGCTTCCCCTGTGCCGTATTCCCACGCCCTGCGCAGGCTGGTGTGGTAGACATTCACGATCTTTACAACCACCCAAGGGGACGGCCTATCCTTAAGGTACGAATGAAGCCCTTGTATCAAATATGTCTATGGGTCAGTCATGCTAATCGCCACGTATTTCCGCATACATCTAGTCTTCCAAATACCAGGTGGACAGACTCTTCGACTCGGCAACAACTACCGAAAAGATATACGACGATCTCGTAGTGGACCTGGTTCCCTTCGCATGGAATGGCGGCATCGGAACTCTCTTCGCCTACGGCCAGACCGGCTCCGGCAAAACCTTCACAGTTAGCCAGCTTGAGAAACTCGTTACCATGTCGCTAATGGACGGAAATCTCGACGGCCAAAGGCAAATCTACATAACCATAATCGACCTTGCAGGGAACTCGGCCTACGACTTGCTTAATTCACGTAAGCCAATATCAATCCTCGAAGATTCCTTTGGCGTTACTCAACTGGCGGGGGCAAACGAATACCTGGTACAGGACAAAGACGAGGTGATGGACCTAATTGAGCGCGCCGCATCCTTCAGACGGACGGCACCGACTTTCAAAAACGATGCTTCATCACGTTCGCACGGCATATGTCGCATCCGCATTAAGAACCCGTCTACCGACTCAAACGGACTTCTATATCTAATCGATCTGGCCGGTTCCGAAGCTGCCCGTGACGTCGTCGTGCACGGAGCCGATCGCATGCGCGAGACGCGTGAGATCAATATGAGCTTATCGGTACTGAAGGACTGCATCCGCGGGAAGGTTGAGTCAGACGCTCTCACATTTTCTGCCGGCCCCAAGTCAAAGCAGAGAAAACCGCGTATACCGTTCCGACAAAGCGCATTAACCAAGGTTTTGAAACACGTTTTCGACCCTGCTGGCAGGCAGGCCTGCAGGACGGTCGTTATAGCCTGTGTAAATCCAAGTCTTGCCGATGTAGGGCCGAGCAGGAACACGCTACGGTATGCCGAAATGTTGCGTGTTCTAATTCCGACGGCGACTAATAACATGGAGCTTAATCCGATGGCTCCAATGGCTTGGACGAATGGACAAGTGAGGGACTGGATTACGAAGAACGTAAGTTCCTAGCGGTTATTATTTTCCTTTCTATAACCTTTACGCCTTAATAACCAATGCCCCCAAATACAGTCAGGTATTCCCCCAATCTGGTCCGATGTCCTGGCCCCCACCGAATCAGGCGCCCAACTTCTTCGCCTCCCGGCTGCAGAGTTTAACAGTCGATGTTTAAAGACCCCCGGCGTCAGCGCCGAGCAAGCCAAGGCCTTCCGATCCAAGTTGTGGCAAATGCACATTGACTCGCAACGCGCCGGCGGCACGCTGAATATAACTGAGACGAATCCCAGCGAGTCGACGGAACCCGACACCATGTTAGGTCGCCTAGGACCTACGAGCAGATTGTCGAGTCGGGACTTGGATCCCACCGCTACGGCAGTGCCATTCAAAGAGCGCATTCGCCCGGGTATGGTCGTCAGCTGGAACCAGCCTCCTGGCCATAATCTGCCCCTCGGCATGCCGGACGACCTTAAGTTAGCCGTCGTCCTTTGCTCTGCTGAGGCTGTACAGGGCACTGTCAAAGATGTTCTTGGGAACGTGGTGAATCCTACAGAGGGTGAGCATACCGATACGAACGTCAATGGCACCGATAGTGGTGCGCGGTATCTGTGTGCGTTGGTGATGCCGGGGCTCATGGCCGAGGCTTACGAGCTGAATCTGTGGCGGCAGATTGTCATAGATGTCGGCATGATGGAGAAGGAGGTCATCCTCGAATATGATGCCGGGACTAGGTACTATTATATTTCTGTTTAAAGAATACCAAACGCGATTTACGGAACGTGGTGTACCAACCGACGGTCCACACCACCAAACGGGCCACATTACCATGTCCCGTACGATATTAATGCGTTAGTATGACCGCTGTGCTAGTTGACCAACTATTAAACCTAGTCGTACGGTTTATGTTAGCAGTCGTATTTAAGGATTTAAGCAATAAAGTAAACTAGTTTCGTTTAGTAATAACAGATAACTAAAGGCTATTAAGGTAACTAAGTTATGTTACAAGTTTGTTATTATTTACACTATAAAAAAGGTAAGGTATGCATATATCCTACCTTTGGCTCGGGGTGTTCGAGCGGCTTCAAACCTTAAGTCTTTTATACCTTTTAAGGCCTTCTTCCGGCTCAAAGGGCCCAAGGTGCCAGGCCCTTTGAAACCTTTAAGCCGGTCACGTAACCTTCAACCATAGTCGGGTCCTTCTCCATTTAGAGTCCCGAGCGTCTTGGGACAAGCCAAGCCTGTTGGGTTATAATATTTATAGTTTTAAAATAATATAATAATGTCGGTAATTAGTGGTTTTAGATGTTGTCAGCTAGTGAAATTTGTTAGCGCAGGTTGTAGGATACAGTTTGCGATACTCTTTATCCTTTAATCATCTTTTAACTGATTAATTCTGTACGTAAAGGTAATTGTTCGCGGATTGAATTAATTCTTTTCTAAAATACGCAAAGTTAACATATCGAGATTACCCTAAGGGGTTGCATTTAATAATTATAATTACTAATAAAGTAGCATTTTTAAGTTATTAAGCACCTATAATATATTATACAAAGTAAATAATTATAGTTTAATATAAAACTAAGTTAATAAAAAAAGCACAAAGGTAAGAGAAAATGGTTTAATATACGATTTGAAAGCAAGATAAGTAGTAATTAACAATAGCGAGTAAGAAGCAAAACTGTAAAAAGGTTTCTGTTAAAAAAGAATACGCTTTTAGATAATAGCTTCGTTTTTTAAAACATTTACAAATATATAAATATAAGCCCTTTTCCTTCTTTTATTCCCTTTTCGCAACCGTGATCGTTAACGATTAAGATGTTTTCTAAAATAGAAGGTTGTTTAATAAGGAAGAACAAAAAGAAGAAGTGTTAAAGAAAGCTTTAATATTTTAGTAACAGGTGTTAAAAAAGCGATTTAGAACGTTTATATAAAGACAGCAGCCCGAAGTTAATTTAAATAAGCTTTATACGTCCTTAGGCGATAGTTCGAGTGATATTAGATTTGACATTAAAATACGAAACGATAGATATTTATAGATCAAAAAAAGATTACAAAATTAAAATAGTAAATAAAAGGCTAACTTTTTAAAATAGAACAACTAACGATATAGTAAAACGTATACACGAGATGATAATACATCTTCTAGATGTAATCTATCTAAAAAAGTCGAAGTTGTCGAAGGCTAATTTATAGGTAAAGAAATCGGAGAGCGTTTAGCCTAAAGGCAAACGGCTTGCAAAAAATCCCCATTGCATTAAAAAGCGATTAGAAAGAAACTAAGCTGTCTAAAAAATAAAATAAAAAGAGCATTAAAGCTACGTAAGGAAAAGAGTATAATACGTAGTGAATCTAACAATTTAAACGATTCGTCTTCCTTTTTAAACTCGGTCTAAAGTTCTTTAAAAAAGTATAAATAGAAACGTAATAGTTCTTGTAATAGTTCCTTCAGCTCTAACGGTTCAAACAGTTTTAGAGGGGCAGATGTACGTCTAAAGGAAAAAAAAGTCCGGTAATAATTCGGAGTTTCGTTAAAAGCGCTTCGACTTTACGCTACATAACGAGAACTACCTATTAGGTTAAGCTAATTAGAAATTTTAAAGCAATGCTTGAAGTTTTACGCTTAAAAACTTTAGCTTTAAAAATGGTATAAAGTTAAAGTAATTAAATTAACGGCGTTAAAAGAAAGCTCTTATTAAAACGTATAAAAGACGCTCTTATAATAAATAACTAATTTTAAAAAGAGAACGAAATTATTAAAAGTTTTACAAAAATCTTATACAGTTTACCACGCAATTTAAAAAGCTTTTAAAGGAGGTTATAAAATACGGTATAAAATTTAAAACGGAAAAGTATATTATTATATTCCTTTTTACTATATAAACCACGCTAACAGGCATGGCAAGATTATCTAATTATTGTTATGGTAGACCAATTTTTTCTTTTAACAATTACTTACTGAGCTTAATAGAGAATTTTATAACAGTTTAGTAATTAAAAAAAAAGAAAAGTTTTATAGCGTTTAAAAACGCAAAGGTAAGGACAATAACTTCTAAAATAACAAGCCTGGATAAAACTAGAGAGGAAAGCCACTTTGTTTTAATTAAAGCAAATACGAATAGCGAAGGATTACTTTAAGCCGTAAAAGAAAAAAAAAGAAAAAAGGAAACGAAGCTACAATAATAATAAATATGAAGGTAATAACAGCAAAAATAGTTAAGAAAACAGCTTTCGCAACATCTGTGGAAATAATTAAAACGAAGAGCAGTTTATCTTTAAGAGTTTAAAATATTTATATCGCTTTAGTAAAAAAGCGCTTAGCGCCTACGTTAATAAGTAATAGTTATAAGATTTTATATAACGGATGTTAAAATAATTTAATAAAAAGCTCTAAAAACTATAAAGGCTAACTGCCTTAAAACATTAGCTATAATAACTAAGTATCGAAATGTAATAGTTATAAAATTAAAAGCTTTAAAGTAACTATTATAAGTAGTACCATTCTTGTATATAGTTATTCCTTTATTAAGAACTATAAAGATAAGCTATTTTAGGATTTAAGTCAAACGTTAATAGTACAAAAAATATTAAAAACTTCGAACGTAATAAAGTAGGAAATATTAAATTCGAAAGAATTCACATTATGATAAAAGGTGGACTAATAGTTATTACCTTCGTAAAAACAGTAATACAGTTATTACAAAACTTTTGTAAAGAAAAAACCGAAATTATAATAAAGTATACATTATATATTATTATTTTCCTAATAAGCGTATTTTTGGAGAAAATGTACTATAATAAGAGAGATTATCTAAACAAAAATACGTTAGTAAATCCTATAAAATTCTAATTAATAACGATTAGCATTATTTTAAAACGTTTTTTATAACTTTTTATAAAGCTAGAGGCTATTATTAGAATTTTAAAATTAGGAAACGATTAATAAAGGTGCGAGGGAAAGAAGCTATTTGGTAAAACAAAACGGCGAGAGTTTAAAGAAAGCACTTATAAGTACTTTCGAAAATAGGATAAATCGGATAACAGACGAAGTTATAAAGAAAACACCTCTCTAGTACTACCGCTTTCATTACTTTAATAGTAAACGATCTTTTTAAACTATTTAAAAGCGTACGGGGATATCTTTAAACCTTAACGAAGTAGAAAGGTTCTTTTATATAACTTGTAACAAAAGTAAGATATAAAAAGTTCTATATATAAACCTTTAAAGAAAAATAACGTATAAAAAAGATTATTATATATAATAAAAGATCCGTTAAGCCTGTTAGCATTAAAAATAATACTTATTTTAATTGTATTATAAACGGTTTTACAGGGTACAGAATTTACTATATAAATTATATAATATAATAGTTTTCTTTATATTTAACTCAGGTGGAAATTAAAGCTTGAACCTATATTAAACTTGTATTATTAAAGACGTTTTATGTTTTAAAAATAATTATTTCTTTAAAGTTATAGCCGAAATATAATAAAATTTAAAAACGTATATTATACAACTAATTAAACTTTTAGAAATAATCCTATTTAATGCGAAAGTACGAAGTAAAAAAGTACAAACCTTATACTTACACAACGGTATGGAATTGGGGATAACGATTGTTAAGAAGTTCTACGTAATAAAAACTGCCAAACTAGTAGTTGCTATCTTATAAAACTAATATCGAAACAGCGTCGCGAAGAAAAGTGTTTATTTTATAAAAAAAAAAAAGGTATACAATCCCCGCGTAAATCAAGATCTCGCTATCCTTCTAAGAGATTCGGTATAAAGGTTACAATATATATCATTAATAAAACTAAACATTTTATAATAGAAAACTTAAAATATTCGAGAATTTTAAAAAAGTAATTTATTTTAATAAGTTAAATAAGATAGGTAACAACTATTATATAATTATCGACAGCATTTATATAATTTTAAATAATAATAAGTAGAAAATTAAAGTAAAGAGATTAGCAACCTATTAAGTAAAAGGCATCGTCTTAAGCTATGAAGGAATATATAATTATAAGATATAGCTGTTAAAAAGCGTTAAAGTTCTTACGATATTATATATTATTATTTGTAAAACTTTAAGTAACCGAGGGTAGCCTTTTAACCTTAGGAATATTATCTAATTGTTCTCATAACCCCGTAAAAACCCATTTAAAATATCGTTAAACGTAAGACGTTAAAGTAAAAAACGAAATCATAACGTCGTTTTAAAGAATAATACTAATCAGAGAGCTAAAAAAAGATAAACTCAAAGATAACGTTCGAACAAAACGGTTCTTAAGCTGTACATCTTAAAAGTTCTAAAGGATGCCCCGGAGATATTAGGCGAACTAAAGCTAGCTTTAAGATAAAAAGTCGATTACGAACTAAATACAGCAGATATTTATTCATTATTAAATAACCACGATAAGACTAAGAAAACTAATATAATCTACATGCTATACGCCGTAGTAAATAACAGTTCGTTACTAAAGAGAGCTATAAAATGCCTAAAACGTAAAATGTAGCTTTAAGCAATTGTTACGAAGCTTAAGGAGAGCATTTCGGGAGGGACCTTCTGCTTTATAGCTTTTCGTAAGACCTACGGGCACTTAATAAACACAAAACAAGTACGAAAGAAAGTATACGTTTATAAAAAAGTTAAACAAGTACAAAGGTCGTATTTATAATAAAAGCTTTACTTAACGAAAAGAATTAAATTATAATAAAACCGCAGTAAGCACTTAAAAAAGGCATAGTACAAAATCGAAACAGCTTTTACTATTTATTTAATAAAATATATTATCCTAATCAACTTTGTTATAAGGTACTTAAACGGAAAAATAAATAAAAATACTTTTATAACATAGTATATAAGTAAGTGAGTTGCATTTTAACACCTCGGAATAACTAATTTAAATAATTTAACTGTAAATTTAATAGATTTAATCGACGGTATTCCTTTTTACGAATCACACTAAGGTTTTAAATATATCCGTGCACCTACCTTTTTTAAAATAAAATACACGTTTATTAATTTAATATAATAATTTAATTAAAAACAATTAATATATAAAAGTTCTATATTTATATAAATAGTTATATATTCTACGTATATTAGTTAAGTATCGGTCTTTAAACCAAGCTGCTCGCGATTAGCACAATGTTTAACAACTAATAAAAGTATTTTTTATAGTAAAATTTTAAACCTTTATAATATAATAATTATACTAACCTTTTAATAGCTACAACCTCAAACGTTATAATTAAACTCATAGTAAAATTTATTATTTGATAAATTTTAAATTAAGCTGTTTATTAGTATAACTCTTTTTTAATCTATTACCATTTGCTTTTAACATTATAGTCGGGCTAAATAATACATTTAAGTGGGAAAATAGGTGGGCGCACGTATTCAATTATCCGATGAGTGAATATTTACAGCTTTGACCTAGTGCACGCATTATATGAAAGCTTGTTACGGACGTTATATTGCTATTCCTTTTTTCTAATCCGTATACGACGGTTATTATTAATAATTATTAATAACGCATTCTTATTACCACCTTTTATAAAGCTTTAAAAATTTATTTATCGTATATAGTAATTATTATTATTAATTGAAATACTTTATTTTTAATAGATCATATACGTAAGGTGGAATTTTTACTCCGATATATTTTGTAATACCGCGATACGCCCCTTTTACACGCCCTATAACACAACCTTATAGCCTTACCAAATAGCCTTTTAACGCGCTTTCTAACCCTTTTAATATGACGTATTTACGAATAACTTCTACGTATTTAAGCCGGATAAAAAACGTGCGAGTATATGGGTTAGAAATTTGGTTAGTAATTGATTTTCTGTTAATGACCTTTAATTTTTACAGATTGGAGGTGATGTTAACTTAAACGCGTTAGGGGGGTCGTCGGTCCTATGCGGGTTAGCAGGAGGGAATGGGAATATACGTCCGCAGCAAGCCGTAATATAATAGATATATAAGTTTTAAAACTATATATAGGGCAGGTAATAATATATAACGGTTAATTCAAATCCATTAAATATATTATAATTATGTTATTTAAATTCATTAATGCGAGATGCTAAAAAGTGGCCGATATACTTATGTAACTAACTTACTTATATAGTCCGTTAAAGCAATTTACTATAATAAAGAAAAATTTTAATAAGTATGCGAAAAATAAATAAGAGTACCAGGACTTTTCTAAAAAGATTACCAATTTAACTAACCCTCTAAACGGCCTAACACAAACCGGAGCTATTTAGGAAAAAAGGTGAAAAAGATCCTTAGGACCCTAGGCTTTCTTTCTTTAATTTTTAATACTACGATTTATCGAAATAAAAGAGGAAACATTATTTTATTTTATATTAATCACTTTCTACTCTTAAACCTATTAAAAAAAGCTTTAACAAAGTTATTAAAAGAATTGTTAATAACGGTTTTATAAAGATTTAATTAATATAACGTATAACACGAGTGAACGAAATACACGGTTGAGCGGGACACTTTTTTGGCATCTCGCAACAACAAATTCTAATAACTCAACTATAATATAGCCAAATGATCCAAATCGACGGTATCCTGTTTCGCTAATCATATCTACAGATTTTTACCAAGTGTACGTATTATATAAGATTTGTTGCGGACGATATATTGCTATTCCTTGCTACTAACTTATATGCGATAACTACTTCCAATAGCTATTAACAGCATTTCTTTTACCACAACCTTTTCTGCCGACCGAAAGAAACGTGTTTAATCCGCATAGTAAGTGTTTTTCTTTATTAAAATTCTTTGTTTAATAATTTTACATACGTAAAATCGAATTATTGCTCCGACAAATCCTATACCGCGATACGCTTACCGACGCGCCCTCCGACGCGCCTCATAATAAGCCCTACAGCCGAGCCCTACAACCTTGCCCTATAACCTTATAACGCGTCTTATAACTTTTTAATACGACGTATTTTGCGAATATCTTCCATGTATTAAAGCTGAATTAAAGACGCTCGTATATACGGGTCGGGAATTCGGTCGGTAATCATTTTTCTGTCGGTCGGCTTTAATAGTTTCGAAATAAGGGTAATATTGGCTTAAGTACATGGGGGGGAGGTTAATCGCAAAAGGGTTTGAAAGGAAAATAACAATATAGCGTCCATAACAAGCTTTAATATAATGCGTGCATTTACTCTAGGGCTATATAGACGGTTAGCGACAGAAAATACAGTCGATATAAATCAAGTAGATGTATTGTCGTGAAGTTATTTGGATTATTTGTTGCAAGCTGCCAAAAAGTGTCCCGCTTACTCGTCTGTCTCGTTTACCCGTGTGATGCGTTAAGCTAAAACCTAAATATACTGCTTAAATGTTTTTGGTTAACTAAAAGCTTTAAATTGAAATAATAACGGTACATTAAAGAATTATCAAACTTAGTCGGCCTAAACTAAAGGCGAAAACCTCCGAGTATATTTATAAAAAAATTACTTAATGCACGTTAAAAGTTATAAAGTTAAATTAGGAAATAAAATACATTTAAATATATAAATCGAATACAATATTTTAACTTCTTAAGTTGTATTAAAAAAAGGATATTAAGTTGTGACATCGACTTTTATAAGATTTATTCAAAACCGGTTACCGAAATACTAAGAATATGTTAAAAAACTGGTACAATACGTAAACTATACATAAAGCTATCTCTTTAATATTAAAGATTAAAATAAAACAACCCGCACCGAGAGTAAAACAGATTACGATTATTTAAAACAGTTAATAAAAGGTTTACAAAAAATTTAAAATTAATAAAAGCAGAATATTTTAAAACGAGGTGTAATAACGACGGTAAGCGTTAAAATTAACAACTTTTCAATCAAACTTAAGCTTACTCCTAACGGTCTTATTTTTATTTTAAAAAGCTATATAGATATACTTAAATACGTAACAAAAGCGCAAATATCTTAAGAAAAGCCTTATATTCGTGTAAAGTACCTCTATACCTGTTAGAAAATACATTAGCGGCTGTATCAGCTTCCAGAATCTAAAACTAATAATAACGCAACAAAATGTTTCACGAACCCACTTACCGAGATAGATTTTAAAGAATTTATAGGGAACTGAGACTTTTAAAGAATACGGAAAGACTCCAAAAATACTTACGACTTAAGTAGACAAAGAAATATACAAAATTAATTTATAATAGCTAAGGTTTAATCTCTTTATCGATTAGGTGTTATTTTTAGTATTCAGGTTTTTCAAACTGTTTAAGTAGAATTACCTAATGTAAAACGGCGTGTCGGTAATTATTACTTCTAGATATTATCGGCTTAATTAGGACAAGCTTTAAGATATAACGTACGACGTCTTTTATCTTTTAATAATCTTTTAAATAATTATTTCTATATTTAAAGCTATTACTTATAGATTAAGTTAAGCCTTTTTAAAAATTTTAAAATCAACACCTAAATATTATACTAGATTTCTCTCTTTAATTCTTATAAATGCTGATAAATATATTAATTAGACTTAACGTTCCACGTAAGCTCTTAGGACAAGCACGCCAGCGGGACACTCAGGTTTATATTTTCCAAATCCGTTATAATTTTATAGAACTTTTAGAAATTTGAATTTAAATTCACAAATACCTTTTAATTTGATAGTTTTAAGCTTTCACAAAGTTGTATTACGATTTACCGATTTTTGGTTAATATATACTTATATATTAATATATAATATATAGTGGGTGTGTAAAAGTCTCGGTTTAGTCTTTACACTCCGTATTTTCCACCATTACCTTCATAATTTCACTTATACGTTTTCTACCAATTTTTAATAAAATTGCCACCGATTTTAAGAAGTTCTATATAAATATTTAGTATATATAGTAAGTTATTTTAATATCTCGTATATCAGCCTGAAGCCGTAATTACAGTTTCGATCCGGTTTAATATATTATTTATTAAATTATTTAGCATACTTTTTACGAACCTTTGTTATATAATAATAGCAGTAGCAATACGTAAATTTAAAGCTTTTTAAGTGTTAAATAATTTAAGTTTAGGCTTTGTTTTGGATACGTTTTTTAATAATTTCTATACGTTTTTATAAGGTTTAAGTCGGGCGAATATGGGGGCCATTTTAGCATTTCGATATCCTACCGTTAAAGTTATTTCTTTACGATTCGAACGGTATAAACGAGAGCGTTATTTTGCATAAAACTAATATCGCTATCTAGATATCTGGAAAGGTATTCGTTAAGATAATTGCGATAAACGCGGCCGGTTATTTCGCCTCGGGCGGTTTCGGAGTTTTTATCGACGGTTGTTAAGAAATTCCGTTTTTTATACCGGATACCACCTTGAAATATTTACGTCTAGCCGGTTTTTTTTTCGAAATTGTATATATTCGAGTAATAAATAAGATTTTTTTTATTTTAAAAAAAGTTTAATAATTAACGTAATAATTAAGATAAGAAAAAAGTGTATATTCGACATCTTTTTAATAAAAAACTTATTGCGCCCGTTTATTACATTTCCTGTTTATATACGTTTCGTTATTAAATAAAACTTTTTGTTATTATTCGACAAGCTTATCGTAACACGCCAAAATTTAAAAAAGCTTTCTCTTAATACATTCCAGAATTAAAAACGGTCGTTAAAATACGCATTAATATGTAATATCGTTTTCGTAAAATTACCGCGTTAAAATTTATTTAATAATATATGGGTAGCATAACTTAATAAAGTTAACGATAGATAAAAAAAAATCGGACTTAATAAATCGCTATAAATATTTTTTTAAACAGGCCAAAATCTACGTAAATAATCCGAATATAACTAAAATTAGGTTAAATTTTAACGGCTATAACGATTACTTACGTCCTAAATAGTAATAAGAGATTTTTCTTTTTTTTTCTCGACATCGGCGAAGCCCCCGCTTAAATATTTTTTGAACTTTTATCGCGTTTTTATAAAAAAGCGACCATTTTTTCCAGGGAGCAATGGAACCTAATTTGAGTTGTTTACTTATGATTAAATGGTGGAGGGTATTGATATTAAAATAAAAGAAATACGCGATTTCGTAGAGCGTGTAGATATTTACTAAGACTTTTACTTGTAAATAGTTTTTTTTAGTATTTACGCAACGAATAATTATTTGGACTATTTAATATTATTGAAATAATCCCTTTAAACTACTTTAATATATATAATAAATATTTTCTTTAATTTATGAAATTTTTATTTCGAAAGATGTTCGAAATATCGATATATTTTTTATGTTAAAAAGGTAAATTTATAAAAATATTAAATATATAGCTCCGGGATTTTTACCAACTTTATAGCTATTAGACGGTTTTCTAATAAATACGATCTCAAAGTTTGATTCAAATTTATAAATAATTAATAAAGCTAAAAAGGTTTAAAAGTTCAGGATTAGTATAAACTTTTCTTAGCCGGCAAGTTTGTATGTCCCGTAAGCTTGTATGGTATATTATTCACAACTATAAGTGTTATGACCTAATAGGCTTAGCTTACCTAGAGACGGTCTTGTTATAATATAAGTACCCTATATTTCGAAATTACTTCACTATATATAGTAACTTAATTTACTAAATAATAAAGTTATTTAAGTTAGATTCGATAAGCGTATAGGCAACATTATTTAAGCTAAAAAAGACAAGGTATTAAAGTGATAATATATACAATATTCATAATTTTTATAAAGGTTTAAACAGTATTAAATTATATTATAACTTAGTTATTTAACTTAAGTTTAATTTATTACTGTTACTTAATATTAATACTTAATTCGTTATTACTTATTTTCTTTTATTAGTATTATTAGTATAAACGTCCGACTAGCTTTTAATAATTAATGTGTCAGGTTAGCGATTATGCGTTAAAAGATTTCTTTTAATAGTATAATTAGATTTTAAGCTATATTTTTTCAATAATATATTTGCTATTAAGCAACCTATAGAGGTCGCGTAATAGGCGTAGTTTATTTATAAGGTTCTGGCGATAAATACGTTGCACTTAACCTTTGAGTTTATGTTTTAATTCTTATTTATCTGTCTTATGAATAGTTAAAGAAAGCTAGCTAGATATCCCCTTAGCTTTTTTATTCTTGTGATTTTAAGGCTACAAATTAAGTCTTTTTACAAAATTACTCCAACTGCTTATACTCCTTCATAGCCTTCGAGTTGTTGTAAAGCTATCGCTAGCGCCTTTAAGCTATTAAAAAATTATTCCGCTCGATGTTTCGTCCGACCCGTACAAATTCTTAAGTCTTTTCGAAGTGAAATGTACCTTATTATATCCTTTTCTATTCGTCGAACCCTTTAGTTTTTTAAGTAATCCTTCGCTATCTATCCGTATTTACTATATTTAAAGCAAGATAGTTAACCATTTTTATTTTAGGCATGATTATTTTATCGCTATCGCTTCGTATTATATATATTTCCTTACGAGTATTTTATATTTTTACTTCGAAATTCGGTAACAGAATTATTATTCACCTCATGTACTATTGTAATTAAATGCTAACAAAGTGGTTTTTTTTCGCGCTTTTTGAATAACCTTATTATATCGATGTCGAATTAAAATAATAAATATGATAACTTATTATTTAATATTAATAAATATTTCGATTTTGTTATACCGCCATAGTAGGGTTTTATAATCGACTATATAGTTAAGGGCTAACTATTTAATATCTCATTTAACTAACGCTTTAAAACCTTAATTATTTCCGTACCTTTCGTAAATCTTACTATCAATGCTATAGGGGTTTTTTAAATATCAGTAATAACCGCGGCGGTTAACTTGGTTTTATCTACCTAGGTGAATTTCGCCGAATTACCGTCGCGGTACCTAACCGCTATATGGGTCACTCAAATAGCCGTTTCTATATCTGCTAATAATTACTGCCCCGTAGGCGATTTTCTTTCTGTAATTTAAACTGAAAATCCTTTTAATTTCAGTGTATATTCATTTTCTATAACGTAGCGAATACCTTTATTAGTTAATCCATATCGAAGCCCTTCGGTTAATTTTTAATCTTTTTTTTCTAAACGCTATCGCAACCTTCTTATTTATTTATTTCTTTTTACGTTGTTTCGGACGTTACCGTACCGACGAGCTTCTGCTCTTAATCGGTTACGGCTATTGCCTTAAACAAACGCTTCTTCCTCACTTAAAGCGATTAAGAGAGCTTTAAAACCTTTTTCTTATAAGCTAAACTGGTTCGTTTAAATAGATGTATTATTAAGTGCCGAACGGAATTGAACAAAGAGCTGCCTTTCATTCGAAACCGCGGATTCCGATAAATAAAAAGGTTTTTTTTTTTCTTTTTCTAAAGCGTTGTTGAAAGGGCTTTTATAAGGAAAGAAATCAGTAAGTGGATTAATGCGCAACGCGTATGTGGGGTGGCGCGTTAAGGGGGTGGCCCATTGGTAGGGGGGTTGACTTATATCCGACAAAACCTGCGCTGATAGATTTAATTTAAAATAACAGCTTATTGTCATAGTAACAAAGTAGCATAACCATTCCGCTTGTCATATTTTTATCGAATCTCTGGAAGCTGCGGACCATTGATGTATATCTCTACGCCGAAACAACCCTGGTTTATAGAATATTTGCTGGTATACAATTTATTCTTCTCTATATCTGTCTTGTATAGAGTCCTCATCAATGTCATTAAGTGTATTTCTCTCGCAACCAGGGTCATCTGTTTTCACCAGAGAGCGGAAACGTTCCTTCATCCTTGCCAGAGACTGACGCAATGGTGGGTCATCCGGAAATATAGAAAGATTAACTCCAAACTCATAAAGATCCTCCACATCTGATATCATCCGCTCGGCCCTGGACGCGGGTGTGCGCCTTTGTGCCTGGGGCACCACCTCAGGTTGAGTCGGCCCCGAGGGTTCCGCGTTGGTCCGTACATCTGCATCCACAAGTGGTATTGGATAAAGGACTAGGTCCTTACTACTTCCAGCTGCTTGCATAACGAGCCCGGAGTCTTGTTGCTGACGATAGCTCGTATCCATATTTGTGCTAGGCATAGACAATTCAGTTAGAGAGAACTGTGAAGATAAAGGTGGGAAGCCCTGTGGTGTAGAACTTGAGCCATTGTAATGCTGGGTCTGGCAATATAGCCCGTCCCCACGATGAGTTGACGTGGGAGTAACTCTAGGGCTTGTCCATTCGTCTGTCGTTGGAGGAAGGCTCTCTGGAGAAATCAAACTCTGACCGTCACTCGGACCGTACGCTAGGGCATGTTCAGATGGTGCCGTGCTGGAGTCTGAAAGTAACGATGCCGAGGAGGAAATAAAAGGCCCAACTCGGTCATTAAAGGAGAGGCTCAATGACTGCCGGTTCTTATACCTTTGTCCTGGAATCTATTAGCTTTCCAACCACCTCCGCGAAGATATATTCCTTACGGAAGCGACGCTGCGAGTCCCTATTCTGGCGTCGTCTCTTGTTCTTGGATAAGTCATCAGACATTTTTGACTGAGCGGAGTTTGATGCATATCAGATTTGGAATATAATGCATTCTGCTTGACGGATGGAGGCTTTTAGAAACGGGGGTCACGGGGTTTCGTAACAAGTCATAGTGGAACGCTTATTACCGTGAGATTTACTTTTGTCATAAGACCAGTCCTGGTTTGATACAGGCAGTATCCGATGTGCCAGACAGTCACCTTTTAGCTACACTAATGCGCCAATAAAATCCGTTCACCCCACCTACTTCCCCGCCTTCAATCTGACCACACTTTCCAACCCCTGTTCGTACACTTTTTAATAACTTTGCAACCACAACATGGACTTGGACGAGATTGGTCACATGTTAACCGCTGATCGCCAGCCTTACCAGGAGTTCTTTCCGGAAGCCCGTGCCTTTATGCTTGGCGCTGTTGCTGCGGGTGCAACCCAAGGCCAGATGGCCGTAGTGGTAAACACCGACCGGCAGAGGGTCGTAGAGCAACTTCATCGCTTTAGAATTCACAAAACGGTACATGATTTACCTCGCCCAGGGTGGCCGCGTGCTGTCGAGGGTCGCCTAGCTTCACATTTGTTCCAGCTAGGTCGTCGGTACCCCCGAGATACGTATCGCGAGTTCCAAAAGAAGGCGGCTTCGAATTTGAGCCGTACGACGATAAGGCGTTTTTCCCGTACGCTTACGATGAGGAAATGGCGCGCGGCGAAGAGAGTTAAGCTTAGCGCTGACGACGCTCGCAAGAGGTTAAATTTCGTTACAGAAGATTTCAAACGGGACAACTTACGTAAGTTTATGTTAGCCCTATTATCCGACGAATGTACGATACAATACGTTTCCGGGCGTCCCGGGCAATGGATCCTTCGTTTTGCGTTAGAACGCTACCGGAAAAACCTTGCTAACCTCCAAAGCCATGGGAGATCCCGAGTATCCATTATGGTCTTGGGAATGATATGGGAACGCAACGGCGAAGGCGGTTTTTTTCCCATCGTCCTTTGCGAAGGAGATCCGGGTTCGGCTGGCGGCGGAATAACCTCCCGGCGTTATTGTAAAGTCCTAAAGAAAGGCTTACTTCCGCTGTATGAGGCTGGCGATCCTTTCGTGCAAGACAACGCTCCAACACATCGGGGCAACGCCGTCAAGGAGTTCTTTGAAAGCTATGGGATTTGGGTGATCGATTGGCCTCACCATTCGCCCCATTTGAACCCAGTCGAACACATTTGGCGCGCTTTAAAGGACAAGATCTACAAGACTGAGCCCGAATTCGGCTATTTACTTGATAATGAAGAAGATCGCCAGCGTGCGTTTGAAGTATTTCAAGACGCGTGGTCCCAGATCGATCTCCGCCTTGTATCTAGACTTATTAAGCCACTTCACAAAAGACTAACAGCCGTACGCCGGACCCATGGGTGGTATACAAAATACTAAACGCCGGAGTCAGAGCTTCATAATGATATATAGCACTTATGTATTGACCTCAAATAGGCAAAGATATTTATAAATGAAGTTGTGTTGTCTGATTGGGAGTGGAGTGGATTGGTGTGGTGAACGGATTTTATTGGCGCATTACTGTAGGACCTAAGATTCTGTACGGCCATATTGTCACAACCTAGGGGGATAAATAATAATTGATTCTATTAATGGGTATACCATGCGTAAGAATATATTTAACTAGTACCTTAATATTCCAATTCAACTTTATCTTCAAGTAGCAGTACGCAGGCCAAGATTTTATTGACTACGGAAGACAATGCGTAGAGATGGACTAGTCCGCCGTTTGTCTTGCCTGGGTTGACCCTTCTTGCGCCTATCGCGTCGCCCAAGCCGCGGAACGCGTCGATTCCTCCGGTGTGCCATTTTTGCTGCTGCGGTACGTCGAGGACCAACTTCGTGAGCCTCGCTGCTTTAAAGAGTCCATCTATGTGCCCTAGTCAGGCCCGTCAACAGAACGACGATTCCGGTTGGACCAAACACCCAGGTATCCCGTACCTACTAACCTTATCGAATCTAACGCCAAAGCGGTAATTTAAACGTGTCGTATATTGTTTCCTTATCGCCAGTCGTACGTAAGCACTACATCGTCACCTACCAATATGTTGAATACTAAGGAACAGCTTAGCTGCGGGAGAGCCTTTTAACTACTTGCCCGGGTGGATATATTTTCTCATAGACATAATGAAGAGATCTCCCAGTACAACACGCCTCTAATATCCACGCCGAGCGAACGCCAATTTTAAAACCACCTTGTTCAGTGATAACAATGTTTCAACACAGCCTTCATGAATGGAAAGACGTATGCCTGAGTATACGTCAATACAGCCGTTACCCAAAGCAAGACCTGGTATTCTGAATCATCGTGCGTCTTGCAGCCGTGATTTCGGTTACTAGGCATGAGTTCACCGTAGTGTGAAGCTTACTTAATGTCTTGGTTCGGCTTAAGATCTTTGCATTGGGAGTTCATACTGATCTCTCTCTGCCGGCCGGCAGGTCCGCGGAATACATTTCCACCCAGAAAATGATGTCCCCATCTGGGATCGATGTTAAAGTTTGGCTGCATGCTTATGGCAAGGATATATCTTCTGCAGGGAGCCGAGAATCAGGACTCAAAGCAGATCAATGCTCCAGATGCGATGGTGTGATCTGGGCCTTTCATTGCAAATTCCATTTGATCACCGCCGCGTCGTACCGTTAATAGTCATCCGTGCGGCCGAGACTTCCGCGGTACTAAAACAATACGATCGAACAAAGGCACGGCACGGCAGCCGGGTGCGCTAATGTATAAAAGGAGCCAACCAGGACAAGGTGTGATCGGTCCGTACACGCTGGTAGGTTGGGCCAGCACTTTCGCTTACTGAGACCGGAGCGATCGCCAGGCGCCGGGGGTTACTATGAACCAGGGGGTAAGCCAACCTGGATAGAGTGTGATCGGTCCGTACACGCTGGTAGGTTGGGCCAGCACTTTCGCTTACTGAGGCCGCAGCGATCGCCAGGTGCCGAGGGTTACTATGAACGAGGGGTAAGCTAAACTGCCCAGTTAGGTATTCGCGCTTATTTGTACAATACGGTCCACTTCGTTCCGAATGCAAAATCTTCGGATAATAGAATATTTAAAAATTAAAAAACACGTCACCTATATATCATATGGAGCTAAAAGTAGGAAAAAAAGGTTTAATATATGCATATAAATAGGAGGTAATAAATATATATGAAAATAAAACATATATGAATTTATAAATGTCGTTAAAGGTAATATAACGTGCTATACTACCAAGTCGGCTACAGCACCAAGTTCGCCGGTTTTCTTGATCTTGCAACTTTCTAACTTAATTATTAATTATTCAACGCTAATAACATAGAACGTCTTACGAAAGAAGCTAGCATGAATTTAGCCATCGAGGTTAAAAGACGAGATTAAAACTTGAGTTTGAAAAGCTTTATTAAATATATAACGTTCTCGAAGTTACTTCAAAGAATAAATATAACGGTAAACGCGCCCGAACTGACATTACTCTTAAGTTGTCAAAATTAACAAGAACTAAGAAAAAAACGTTTATTAACCGAACGTTGAATCAAAATACGTAAGAGTTTTTTATCCGGCTATAATACGTTAAAAATATAACTAATTTATTACTCACTTTAACGCATTATAAAATGAATCGGAAATAATTAGGGGTCGATATTTATTAAACGGTTAAAAAACTTTAAACGAATTTAAATTAGAAAATTAATTATTAACCAGTTGTGTCCGAAAATCTAAAAATATTATATAAATAAATAAGGATTATTCGAGTTATTATCGTAAAATACGACATCGCAAAGAAGGATATTTACAACTTTACTATGACGGCTAGGTTAGTTAATTAATTATTAAACCTAAACGTACAAGTCTAAATTAAAAAGAGTACCGTATGGTTTAAGTAATAAGAGAAGACCTTAATTACATTTTATAATATTAAAGGTAATTTGGGTAACGAAACTATACTAAAAGTTGCTGCTATTTAACTTTATATAGTAGCGAAACTATATATTTTAATTTTGATTAAATAAATTTAAGTTGGCTAAATCTTTAATATAGGGAGTAACATATTTTTAAATCCTTTTAAAATTTGTTATATTTTTATTTTACTTTAAACGGCTCAAGGCGTTAATCTTACAACGAATTAATTAAACGTAGTAAGTTAATTTAAACTAGTTACGTAACTTTGTCTCGTGTCGGGCTTAGTAGCTGCGCTTTCCCACCGTTTCGAAAGAGCTAAGCTTGTTAGATCATAATACGATCCTCCCTTTTTTAAGATGTTTATTTTAACGTTCTAGTTGTGCAAACCTGCTAAGTATTTCTTTTTCTTTTTTTTTTTTGTTAATCGTTATGTCTGGTCGTGCTGAAAAATCGGGATCTTGTGAGCGTAATAACGTAAAATTCGATCCAGGCTAATTAAGTTTTTTTAGTTTAGATATGATCGAGTTTTTATATTTCCGTGGTAAATCTAAATATAAGATTTATAAAGCATATCCGAGTTTTAAAACATATCTTCGTTTTATAAATACGGGGTTTAACGTAATTGGTTTAATTTTCCGACAATTAAATACCGTTAATAAATAGCTATTAAAAAAACCCTCTCGATTTTAAAAGGTTTTTAGCTAAAAAGAATCTTTTTAAAGTTTATTAATGTTTGCCCGATCTGGAGTAATATACGAGTAAACTGTTAAATCGTTTAATATATTATTATAATAATAAAAAGTTTTTCATCGTTATAATATCGAAATGTTAGGATAAGGTCTATAAGGAGTAAAAGCAAAAAAAATTCGAACGTTTAAAGCAAGAATAGAAATGTTAAAAATCTGGCGTTATAATTTTATTAGTATAAATGGTAAACTTATTTAATAGGGCTGGTATTAATGCTACCAATGAGACGACTGTTAATTAACGCGCACTCGACATTGCTAGTAAAAACTCCGTAATAGCCGTTGGGTGTTTATAAGATTTTATACGGGTTTTTAAATATTTTATATATTTGTATAATTTTTTCACTTAAGTAAATATTGGGTAAACCCGTTAACTTTTTTTATGTTAAAATTTGAATTGGCTTTATACGCTTGTTTCTTTTTTACATTTATATCGTCTTAGTTTACATATATTTTAACTATGGTTATTATTAACTAAAATACTAACACATAGAAAATTAAATGAAATTTAACCTCAAAGGGGAAATTTAACAGGTAGTTCTTTTCTAAAATTCGTTTAATAATTTTATATAGTCTAATATATTTAAAGTCGACTTTCGAACTTAGGCGTTATATCTCAAGATTTTTAATAACTAAGTAAACTATCTTCCTTTAAAAAAGTTATTTTTTAATCGTTTTTCGTTATAGTATATTGTTACCTAACCGTAACGTAGCATATAAGGACGCGCAATATATAAGTACGAGTAACACTTTTTAGTGTTTCGTAATAACAAATTCAAATAATTTTAAAATAACATATCACATTAGTTAAAATTAATAGGATTCTTTTTAGCTAAACGTGTTTACAGCCTTATTATAAGTACGCGTATTATATCCGGGCTTGCTGTAAATACCACATTTTCGTTTTTTCGTCGCAACCTTTTTACGACGATTACTTTTAGCTATTATTAGCTGTATTTTTCCATTACCCCCCTTTTTTGCGATTAGGTAAATTTATTGTTTTTATAAAATAAATATCCCTCCTTTTTAAAAACGCTTATTTAAGATATAATTAATTTCGCGTATTTAAACGGCTTTTTATTTAAAAAAAGTTACTTTATACCAAAATACTAGTTAATTTTTAATTCAACAATTAATCAATTTAATAGTTTTTCAGCGAATTACTGTTTTAATTTTCAATTTTTGTTATATATTATATTTTTGTTTTATTATTTTTTCCATGTTTTTATAAGTCTTTGCAAGTAAGACAATAAAACCGGCGGAAGTTAACGGCGAAACGGTCGGCGTAAGTTTAATTAAAGTAATTGCGAATTTAGAAAACATAATATTAGGATTAAATAAAACGAAATTAATTATAACGAATCCGGATTTAATATTATCGCATATTATAATAACATTAAACGCGTCGTAAAAGGCGGTAAAGCTTTTTTTTTTAGCGATATAAGTATAATAATATCGTATTAAACTTTCGATATAACAAATAAGAACGGTTAAAAAAACAAGTTAAAAAGTTAAAGTGTATAAGAAAAATACGTAAGTATATAAAATATAATAATATTATAATTAACGTAATAGTTTTCGAATTTTTTAAATAATAATTTTTATAACTATTAAGAAATTAAAGAATTTCGATTTTTTCATACGCGTTCGAATATGATAATTACAATATTAAATTTATTTTAAACTTAGTTCGTTAGTTATATAACTATTTTAATTTAAGGCGATTTTTTAACTAGTTATTAATAATAGATTACCCCGGAATTAGGTCCTAAAATGATTTTTCCCTTTTATAATAATAAATAGTGCTGGAAATCAATTTTTAAAATTAACAGTTTAAATATTTTTAAGTTATTTCTTATTATTCTATTAAACTTTTTAGGTTTTTTTTCGTCGTTCGGTAATAGTAATTACTATATTCGTTATTACAAGAGATTCTATCATAAACTTAATTCCGTAGAAATTATAAATATTTTTTATGATGTTATATTTTACGATAGTTGCTCGAATAAGTTTTAATTATTTTTTAAATATTTCTAGATTTTCGCTAATATCTGTTAATAATTAATATTCTGATATAAATACGTTTTAAATTTTTTTACAGTTTAACAAAAGTCGACGCTTACTTAATTTCGACGCGTTCCGCGACGCGTTAAATAAGTAATAAATTAGCTATATTTTTAATATGTTACAACTGTGTAAAAAACGTTCGCGTACTTAAATTTCAAATTCGGTCCATAATGGAATTTTTTTCGGTCGGCGTTAATTTCCGCGAAAAAGGAGTAAAATCGAATCGGGCGTAGTTACCGGTAAAACGGTATATTAAGGTAAAAAAATAACATTTTATTAAAAAATTAAACTTTTTATAATTAAATTTTGATTTTCGTTTTTTAAATTAAATACTTAAGTTTATTTTCGCTTTTTTATAAGACGTTTTATAATGCTGGTGTTAAACATAAGCAATTAAAGATAAGTAATTAAGATATATTAAAAAAGTGTTACGCGTATTTGTATATTGCGCGTGCTTATGTGCTACGTTATATAAACTTAAGTTTTATTTTTATTTCGGTTTGTAGTTGCTTAAGCCGTTTTGCCGTTAGAATAATTTTAATCTTTACCGCCCTTTTTTTTTTCTTCTTTTTTGTAAATTTTTAGCCTAAGATCGAAATAAGTCATTAACAGAGTTCTTTTTAGACTTTTATAATAACTGGTATTATAAACGAGTTAAGTTATAGGTAATCTTTTATTATAATTATTTAACTAATATTTAATAAAATATCGCAGTGACATTATAAAGGTCTAAATCTGTCTTTTAATCTGTTATCGCTTTATAGTTGAAAAAATAGATAATTTGTAATTTAAGTTTATATTTATTATTAAGTTTTCTTCTAAATTTAGGACAAACGTTAAGGCTTTAATTAAAATACTTTTCTAAGATAATCTATATACGTTAAAAATATTTTAAAAAGAGATATACGCTATCTAGTTAGCGTTTATAGTATTATTATAGATTAAAAAATACAAAGATTTTATATATCGATTAACGATTACGAAAACATTATTCTAATATATACCCGTATCTAGGTTGGTTTAAAAAGAAAATAAGTAATAAAGTTCATCGTTTTGGAATATTATAATCTTTTTACAATTAATGATAATTATAACTTTACGTATAGTTTATATCATCGTACCTTTAATTTAACATAAATGTCGTATTAAGGTAGAAATTCTGATACTAAGATTTCTAATTTAAGAAAGTAATAAGCGTATTACAATATTATATGGTTGTATAAATCTTTAAATATCTATACCGCGAAGATTTAATTCATCCCGCATTAGGTGTTCCTAATATTTTTTATAACTTTTGTCTTTTTTACTTATTCCTACAGATTTCTGTTATTTACTTTAATATTTACATATATAGTTATAGGTACTACCCGTACTATCGTAACTTGTCTCGGCTATAAATACTCTTTTAGTATTTTATTAAACCTTATATAGATAATATTAGGTATTGCTTTCGCAATCTGGTTATTTGTTAAACTAATAGTTTTACCGTTTTTTAAACTGTTTTAATAAATAATAACGAAATCATACTTTACTAACCTTTTTACATAACGAAACTATCGTATTATAAAGTTATTAGTTGTAATAAACCGGGTAAAATTTTCATAATTTGTATAAACCTTAACTTAATATTGGTTTCCTTTAAAAAATATTTAAAGTTATGATATACTATAACAGTGGTTATAAATTTCTTATTAATATTATTGTCACCTCTTTTATAATCTTATAATCTTATAATTTATATAAAATGCTATAAACTCTAACTTTCTTTATTTATTAAGTTGTTTAATTATTACGTCTAAAGCATAATTTTATGCATTAATTCCTAGCTTAGTTATACGATAAAATCGTATATAAGTAGTATTAATTAACTCGTATTACCCTTTTTAATTTACTAAAAAATTTATTTTATTTGTTTTATAAAATAAAAGTTTTTCTCTTTCTAAATAAGTTTCGTTAAGGTATAATTATCCTGGTAATAATTGTAACAGATTTTCGATAATAATTATCGAATCCCAGAAACGATTGGATTATCTTTATTATAGTAAAAGTTGATAACTTTCATTTGTTGAGATTTTTTAATACTTATTTTATTATATCCAAAAGTAATAATATAAGTTAAAGTTTTATAACGTTTATAATACTTTATAAATATATTCATCGCATACCTTTTTTATTTCTACACTATTAAAACTATCTTTATGATAATTTACTATATATATTTTAAATATTATATAATATCGTATTTGTACATTGATTAAAAAGATACCGGAACTGTTATAAATCTTATAAAGGTAACTAGATCTTCCTACAAGCCGTACTAAAATTTAAATGTTATCTTGCATTCATAATCTTTTTTAGATTTTAAAAACGTTTGAACTATTTCCGAGATAAACCGCAATTAATTATTAAATCTTTTTAAAATAATAATATTAAATGTTTTTAACTTTATAACTAATTGGAACCTTTTCTTTTATAAAGTATAAAAAGTTTAAGGTGGATTAAAAGTGATTTTATAACTCGAACTTATTTTTTATAAATTTAAATATTTAAATAATGTTTAAAAACGTATATTGTTACTTTATTAATATTATATAAAAGGTAAAACTTAATTAAAGTTTCGTTTTTAGGGATATTTCTATAATCCTGTTTGTTATACGCGGACAATTTCCTTTAAAGCTTTTTTTTGAAATAAACGCTTATATTTATACTAGCATAAAGCTATAATATTTCAGTGCTTTAATTTTTCGTGCTCTAATTTTGCTTAATCGTTATATAAGTGCTATATTTTCACTTTAGTTATAAGAATAATATGTCGTATTTTCTTATAATACCTCCTCTTATTTTTGTATTTCGTTTTTTTACATGGTAACATATTTAACATATCCTTATACTAGCACTCATAGGTATTTTCAATCAAATATTAAAATTTTTATCTTTGTTACGTACTTGTTATTAAAGTGTAAAATGAACTTTATCTAACCAGTTTCTTAATCGATTAAAATGTTATATTAATGTAATTATGCCCTTTCTTAAAACTATATCGTAAATCCTTAACGGAACAATATCGAAAATAACTTTTATAATTCGTCTTAGGACGCAAATTTCAAGGTCATTAATTTCCCGTATAATATTTCTATCATCGTATAAAAATGGTTAACCTCCGGCGCTTTCCGCGATATAAAGCTTTTATTTTAAGTTTTATATAAATTTAAATGCGTTAATTACTTTAATTATTATTACGGCGTTAAACGGCTTTTAGTTTCCGTAACGTATTTTATTATTATACAAAAAGGAAAGAAAAGAAACTCTTTAAAAGCCACGAAGAGCTCGTATATATGTAGCGTTACGTTGGTCAAACGGAGCCGCATTGTTAGTGCCGTAATAATTAACCTCTCTTTTCTAAGGCAGTTATCTTTAATTGTTTAAAAAAATTAATTTTATCCCGGGTTCGAACTTGAAGCGTATTGTAATATGTTAGACATTTTATAGCATTATGAAATTAAGGCGGCAATATTTTAAAACGGCCGAAATGGGGTCAATATAGTGAAACGGCGCCGTATTTGTTAAAGGAGGGAAGGGTATAATACTAGTTCCGATATTGAACTAATATTATAATCCGGAATGAATTAATTCGACAAAACTTTGCCGTATTACCCTTTACCGTTTTCGCGATATAAATATTAAATGCTTTTTTGCATCTTTTCTATTCCGAATACGTCGTATTATTATTATTATAATACCGTTTTACTTATTATACGTTCTTTTTACATTATTGTTTTTATGTTTGCAAATTGTATTTAATAATTATTTTTATCACAGTTGCGATATTTCCTCGTTTGTAGGTTATTTACCTTACCTTTATTTGTGTTAAACACTTTTATATTATTTATTTTGGGCTTATTTTTTTAAATTATAATTCTGATAATAAAAACTTAAAGGTGCTTTCTTATTGTTTCGCGTTTATTACTACGATTAAATATATATTTTATTTTAGACGCCGAAAGGTTTGTTAGCTAATATATTATAAGAGTCGTAATATTAATATTATATATATCTGGCTTTATTATTATTGTAATTCTTCGCTACGAAACCGGCGAAGGGTATATGAGGTAATTTTGTGTATATAAAAGTTTTATTCGCTTATATTACGTAATATTCTACGTAAATCGTAGCGCCGACGGCGCAGTTATCCTAAACGCTAACAGCGACCCGATTTATAAATATGGGAAAGATTTTCGCAACGAAATTTGTAAAATGGTATTTCTTTTATATACCGTTTTCGAAGCGGCAAAAAAATATTACCGTATCGCTTCTAATACAATAAGAGCAAAAACAAGGTTACGTTTAACTTTTATAATATAATTACGGTTTTAATATTATTTACATAGTTATTAGGTTAATTATTCCGCGTAAATCGCCGTTCGACGGGTTGGACTATAGGTTTCTTATTTTTATTTAACGTGTTACGCAGTAATTATACCGATACGCTTACGCTGTAATAATGCGATATTAACTTTAGGGTAATAAAACGACGCCCGAATTATTATTAAAAACAGAGAATCGCATGCCGCTTAATTATTAGTAATAGGAAATATTAATTATAAAGGCTCGTTAAAGGCGTTTCTCGTAATAATATAAATATTAGGGTTTTTATTACCAGAAATGCCGCTTAGAAAGCCGTTAATATTACGACTTCTTTTTTAAATTCTAATACGTTTTACTGACCCTATCGCTATTATAACGCTATACTTTTTTTCATGTTAAGTTTATTATTGTTATATGGCCGTTATAGTAGCGCGCCGCTATTTGGTCGTTTGATTTTGTAGTTCGGTTACTTGTCGTATTTTAAAACGTGTATTTTATGATTTCTTTTCATTTTTCAATTTTAATATAATATAGTTGCTATCGCAGTATCGCTGCGCCGGCGGTTTAATAAAATTTTGTTTCCTTTTCTCTATACGTTTTACGTTATTATTTGTTAATATTTTAATCATTTTAAAACCTAGTTAGGTGGTTTAAATTTATTAAGGTTATTGTTGTAAAATTTAGTTATATTCGAATCGTACTCCCGAAGATAGGCCGCCGGCTTCCAGGTGGGTTGGTGTGGGTGTGGTTATTTTACCTCATAGGAAAAGTTATAGCTAATATTTTTAAAAATAAAAATCTTTTAAAAATGTTTTTCGATTTTTTCTAAATAACTTATGTTTATAACGAAAATGTTTTTTATACGTATATTTTATTCCCCGTTTATTACGTCTTACATTAAGAGGCCTTGTTAATTACGTTAAATTAAAAAGGTATAAAAAAGTAAGAATAACTTATATTAAGCTAGCTATTTACGGTTACGGCGTAATAATATATATTTATAATTACGAAAAGCTTTTATCGTTAACCTATTATTAAGCTTACCCAATTCTCTGTACTTTATATTAATTTATACTTATTCTTTCTTTTGTAAACCGACCGGTGTTAGTATAGTATCGATTAATTGGATTAATATAACCGTTTTAGACTTTTATTATTAACGTTTTAACTTCGTTAATTCGTTTTAAATATTTTATATAATTTAACGCTTTAATATATTTTTAATATAAACATGTTTTAAAGATTATAAGCGGTCGTTATAGTTTTTTATATATAATAAAATAAAAATTATTATTAGCGAATAACGGCGAAACGTTAGTATTTTTAGGTATATAATTATTCTTAACGAATTTAATTTAAAAAAATTATACTTAAAAGTTTTAATAAAACTAATATCAAATTTGTAAATATTATTTTATTATTATATTAACTCTCCCTTAAGGAGACGTAACCGTAAAGATAAAATTCGATAAAATAATAGATTGGTATCTTAATTTCTAAGCTTCACTACCCATCCCTTTCGTAACAGCTCCTATCTACGTCGATTCTTTTCGGTATTCTAAACGGTTTTCGCTATTTGGAGCAGCTGGGTAAATAATCGCCCGTACTTCTCCAGCTTATAACGTTTTAAAATTTAAACGTCGATATCCGTTAACCCGCTATTATTTTCCCTTTCCCTTTTTAATTTTATTAATAATACTTTTATAATTATTATATCATTTAGCATAAGATTTTATATAAATCGATTACTGTTCTTTTCGTAAATAATATCGTGTTCGAAAATTTAAAATTATAAACGATTTTTTTAAGAAATATTAATCGGATCGAAAAAATTATCAATATTTTTCTGTTTACGGTAATTTTGCGGGGTTTAATTATTTTAAACGAAACGGTTTGGTTAAAAACCTTACTGGTACGAATTGCCGATACAATATATAAGTTATATAATATGGTAAACCTTTAATTTATTAAGTTATAAAAATAATTAGAATTTGAAAAGTTATTATAAAACGATTAAAATTAAAGTTTTTAACTTTTTGGCTCATTAATATTTATTATTTTTAGCCGTAAAATAAGTAAATGTTTATAATGTTTTTTATTCGTATTTAAAGTTTATTTTTAAAATTTACCGCCTAAAATTTTACGTTTCCTAAGTTATATTATATAATTATGCCGCAGTAGCTAACGTGTATAAAGTTTATTAAGGTCGAAGCTTGTCGGCAACTACCAAAAAGTAAAGCTTTACGGGATTAAGATATATAATCTATCTCAAATCGTAAAAACCACCGATTAGTTATCGTGATCCAAGATATTGGGTATAGTATTTATCGTAGGAATTATATCGTATAATGGTTTTTGTATATTTGGCTTAACTAGGAAAATATGGCTTAAAGCTAACCGTATCTTACATTATTATATTAACGATTCCTATATCGTTATCTATTTATACGTAATTTACAGTTAAAACTTTAAACGTAACGCTAAAACGGCAATTTAGTTTTTTCTACAAAGTTTAAATAAAATACTTACCGCGGTTTAATATAGCCGTAGTTAGGGTATCCTATAGGCGGTATATGTTATAAAAAACCGCCAGCGAAAGTAGTTGTCGTTATAGCCGTAATAATAGCAAAAGAGAATATTATTATAAATTTATCGATTATTCTAAAAATATATTTATACGTAGGTTTTAATTTTTTATAATAGAAAAAGAGGTTAACGTAATTTACGGCTATATCATTTAATAAGCCAAACGGGACGGGTAAGAGGTTATAGAAATTAGTTAGCGAAATTTAAAAAGCTTTAATAAAAGAGTGAAAACAACAATTTTATACAAATGTAACTACGTTCCGAGATAAACGTAATTAATAATAACGATATTAAAATAAGTTTTATATTTTACAATGCTTAAAATATCTTGTAAGCGCTGTATTTTAATTATAAAATAATATTTAAAGTTTGGAGATTTTGTTATTAAATATAAAGAGTTTATTTTTAATATAAATACGTTTTTATATTATCTTATAATCAGTTTTCGCGGCTTTATATTTTTTAAGGATATTTTATTTAAATCGTATATACGTTAAAGCTGTTAATATTATTAGGATATCGTTAAATAGGGGTGATAATTTATATACATTATTAAAAATACGTTTATTAATTCGTTTACATTTATAACGTATACTTAAAAAGAGTTTTTTATCGTTTATATACAAATATTATTTTAGGATGGTATGTTATTTTATTATTAGTATTATCGTAATAGTACGCCGGTTAGGCGTTAAGTTAACGTAAAACTACGTTCGGGATTGTCGTTTTTTCGTTAATTTATAAATTGTTTGGAATTAACAATTGTTAAAGCATTTAAATTCGCAGATTTAGCGTTAATTTAAGAACTTCATAATTACAAAATGTTAAAAATATTTGTAATTAGTAATATTTGTTGAAATTTTTAAATCTTTTACAATTTTAAACGTTTTTTTACAATGGTTTTAACGATAGTTATTAATTTATTATTATAAACTTCGTAAGTGTATTTTATTAGGTTATATTTCCCCGAAGAAAAAGCGATATAGTGTAAAATGTTATGCGAATTGTATTATAAAAATATTTACCCTGACGTTTTATTAAGAATATCGGTTTATAAAATCTTTTAACCTTGGAGGTCGCAATATAATAAATCTAGTGCTATAGTAAAAGTATTTTTAAAGCGTTAAAGCGTTATTATGATAATATTAATTGAAAAGCCGGTTTATTTCGTTTTATTTATTTAAATAATTAAGTGTTTCACGATCGAAAAAAACCCTAAAGACAACGGCGGTAAAAGCTCTTAAACCCGAAAAACCCTTTTAATTTTCTTAACCTTCCGCAGCTTTTTTACTTTAAATACCGTTCTTTTATTTATTTTTATCAGCAGTTAGTACTTTAAGGTCCTTACGATTAATAGCTAGATTATATAATGTAGTTTAGGATACTTTTTATTAGGTTAGAGCTTTTTATATATAAATATATTTATATAAAAGAAGATTAGCTTTAACGTTTTTAGTTTAAATTAATAGTACTATATAGTTTATAGTAGTGCTTTGTATTTAATTACTGAAATTGTTTATATAGTCGTATTTTTTAATTAATTAGTAATTTACTACGTTAAGTAAAATGGTTATATATAGGTTAAGTTAATAAAAAGAACAAGATTTAAAAAGAAATTTATTAAGTTAATAAGAAGAAGTTTAATAATTAACGATAGTTAGTAAGTAATAAACTTTAAAGTACTTTTTTTTAATAAAGTAGCGTATTAAAATTTAATTTCTTTTTTTTATTAAAGTTAGAATGATTTTTATTATAAAAACGGTTTTTAAAACAAAGAACTTTCTAAAAAGGAAAAGGTAGAAAAAAGCTTATATCTAATGTAATAGCAAGGAAACAATTTACTTTCCGGGGCTTTTTAGATAATAATTTATTGTTATAGCTTGGATAATTAAGAAAGGATTAATTTAAAACTTATATTCAATGATAATAGATTATTAAGGAATTAAATAAACCTTATACCTTGTTAAGTATTAATAAAATAATATTAAATGCGCTGGTAATGTGCAAGAGAATAGATATTAGTAGGTTAAAAAAAGCTCAAAAAATAAAGGTTTTAAAACGAAAGAAAGAAATATTTAATAAAACGTATAAATAATATGATAATATAGTTATTACGCGGGCGGAATTTCCACAATTCGCATAGTATATACATGTAACCGAAGGCGTTATAAGTCGCTTTATTTAAAGTTAAAGAAGGTAGCTTTAAAAAAGGACTTATCGCTTTAAAAAACGATGTAAAGGAGATTAAGTTTTTAAAAAAGGGCGAAACGAAATTTTAGAGGTGGTTTATAAAGAAGGCCGACCTTCTAAAAAGATAAAAAAGTAAGTTATTTAAGGAAAAAGAAGTAGTACATAGTAATGTTAATACTTTAGATATTTTGCCTTTTTAGATATATTTAAGAATATTTTAAAAACAAAAAAGACCGTTATCTTATTTAGTAGCAATTTTACCCATCTAAATACTTTAAGCGAGTTAAGTTCTAGTTTTAATAATAAATGAAATTTTAAAACCTTTAGCGATAAAGATTTTAAGTTAGGTTAAAAAAAGTCTTAATTTTATTTTAAGCAAGGAAAATCATTTAAAAGGTTATGTTTATTAAAGGTTTTAAAGTAACGTTTTCCATTTCATAATAAACGGAATTAGTGACGAAAATGGGATAAAGTTAAGTTACTTGGATTGGTTTCGTATAGCGAGAGTTATTACCAAAATCTGCAAAAGGGCGTTGTTGGAATTAATTTTAAGTATTAAAAAAATACGAAAATATTAAAGACGTTCCGAAGAATTCATATAATAAGAAGTAAATACAGGTAGCGGGTATGTTAAAAGAACTTTTATGAGGTTGTTTATAATAAAAAGATTTAATATAATTTATTATTAAATTATTAAAGTTGTTTAAAAAGATAAAAAGTTATAATATGCGATTTAGAACGAAAAAAATAAATTATCATTTTATATTATTATAACTAGTCGCTTAAGTAGTTGGTATAGAATTATTTAATTAGTGCTACGGTACACGGACTATTCCTTTTAGCAGTTAATCGACTGTTTTAAAAGCGATTTCCATAACCGATTTACTAAAAAAAAAGTAACGGACGGTTCGTTAATACACGAAAGGGTGAAGCCCGAGATGGTAGGTTTATATAGAATCAGGATAGATAGTTATTTGCTTTAATTATAGCAAGTATAAGTATTTAATCAAGAATTACCTTATATTATAAACTCAAAAAAACGGTAAAGACAAGAAATAAAAGTAACATTAAAATGGTAGCTAGTATAATAATAGTAGGAATAATAGTTAAAATAATCGAAGTAATAGCTTTCGAAATACCCGCGGTAAAGTAAGCGGAAAGTAATTTATCTTTTAAGAGTTTAAAAGATATATACCGTTTAAACGCGAAGATTTTTAGCGTTTACTTCGAGAAATAATAGTTTAAGTATTTTATATAATAGTATAATAAGATGATTTAAAACGTTAATTTTACCGTAGTGTTAATAGTTAAAAACGTTAAAGTAGTTAAAGTAATTAAAGATATAACAGGTAACTATATTACTTATATAAAGATTAACAGCGTTAAGTACCTTAAAGTATAAGCGACCGAGAGCTTTAAATTATAAATAACTAAATATATTTCATTTTACGCAGTTACTTGCTTTAAAACAATAAAGGTGATAGTTGCAGGCAGCGATATCCTGTTACATA
Organism: Monosporascus sp. GIB2; assembly: GCA_004155935.1. Classification (NCBI taxonomy): domain Eukaryota; kingdom Fungi; phylum Ascomycota; class Sordariomycetes; order Xylariales; genus Monosporascus; species Monosporascus sp. GIB2. Next base: position 142,137 of record QJNV01000050.1, read on the forward strand.
TACACTTTGTTATAAAAGATGATAAAGATAAGGTACTTGAGATTTTAAGGGTAAACGTTAATATAATTAATAATATGGACAACTTTAAAAGGAACTTAATATTAATTAATAGGTTTAAAAAACTTTATATTATAATAAGTAAAGAATATATAACTATTATTTTTATCGAAATTGTAAAATATCTTTTAAAAGGTTACTATAAAGAGAATAACGATAATATAATAAGGTATACATTATATATTAACGACTTTTTATTTAAGATATTTTTCGATTAAAGATTTTATATAAAGGGTGGTTACTTATATATAAAGATATTAGTTAGTTTTAATGCATTTAAATTAATAATTATTATCGTTTCGTGGAGAGGATGTTTTTTGTAGCTTTATAAGAAGTTAAAGCTTATTATTAAGGGCCCAGAATATTTAAACGATAGGAACCAGCAATAGAGATACCGGCTAAAAGGGTTATTTAATAAAAGGGACGATAATAACTTAAATTTAAAGCGTATGTTAACGAACGTTATTAAGAACGGCAAGTTTTTATAATTAACGAAGTTATGAAAAAAGTTAATTTTTCAATACCGACGCGATTGTTACCTTAGTACTAAACGATGAATTTAAATTATTAAAAGGTTTACGGGTATAAATCTAGATTATAGTAATGTAAAATCGCCTTGTTACATAACGTGCGACTAAGAGAAAATATATAAGTACCGTTTGTTAATTTTGAGAAAAGAGTAACGAATATAGGAGAAATTATTTAATGCGATGTAATAGTTGTTAAGTTGATTAATATCGAAAATAACGGTTATTTCGAGTTAATTATAAATAATCTATCGCAGTATAAGCAGTATTAGTTGTTTAGAATTAAGGATAAGATTTAGCAAAGTTTATATATTTATATTACTCGCATATCTCAACGATTGGAAACGTTGCTATTAAATATAAAGGGTAAATGGAACAGAGCGTAAATAGTGCATTTTGATAGCGGTAAGGAATTTGATATAACGGTTCATGAGAATTTCTGCGGAGTAAAGGGTATTAAATTAATAATTTTTAGCTCTTATAACTAATAGTAAAATACAACCGCGGAACGAAGAATATATTGTGTTTTATGATAAAATATACGTATTTATAACCTTAATTAAAATACCTACATTTTTTCAAGAAGTTATAGTGGAGGTTATAAGGTATATAGTTAATAAAACGAGGGAATTAATAATGAAATAAACGCTATTAATAAAGTGTTTTAAGGACGTATTTAAACCTAATTAATTTTATAAGTTTGATAATAGTTATTCTCGCATTTTCGGTAGTTGGTGTATAATTTTGATCGATAAGAATTATAAAACTAGGTTAGAAAAGTTGGTCGCCTGCAAAGTAAAAAAGGTGTTACTAGGTTATTAAGGGATATATAATTATAAGATGTGGTTGTTACAAGGCGGTAAATTGCTGATAATATTATATTTTACTATTTAGAAGGGCTTAACAAAGTTAAAATAACGTTTTAACAAGAATAATATAATTAAATTGCTTTTATAACCCCTATAAAAACACTTAACATGTCGTAAAAAATGGAAATAAGGTATTAAAGGAAAAATAAGAATTATAACGTCGTTTTAAAAGATGATAAGAACCAAGAAATTAAGTAAGTTAAGCGTAAAAGAGGATATACAAAGAAGACGATTCTAAAGCTATATATACTAAAAGCTCTAGATAAAGCTTTAAAGTTATTACGTAAGTTAAATCTAGCTTTACCTAAAAGAGCGATAATTCGGATAATTATAACCCGAATAATTACGATACGTGCCTATATCTTTTTTATTTTTCCCTATTATTAATTAATATCAACGATGACAACGGTTATAGGCTAGACATTATACTAAATAACGACCTGTTATTACACGAAGTAATAGAAAGTTTAAAATGCGAATTGTAACTTAAAGCCATTTGAAAACAATTAAAAAAAGCGTTTCGCGTGGAATTTTATATTATAAATAAAATAATAAAGGTTATAAGTATTTTATGAATATTAAAAAGGTGTTAAAACATATACGTTTATAGGAAAGTTAAAGAAGTATAAGGGCTATATTTACGTTAAAGAATTTATTTAACGAAAAAGAATTAGATATAACGAAATAGCAACTAATATTATAAAGGCTACAAACTAAAGGATTCTGATAACGTTGCTAACGCTACTAGGATGGTACATAGTGTAGATCGATTTTAACTTTTTTAATTTAAATAAAAAGTTCACAAAAATTTATATAAATTTTTTTTACAATAACGAGAAATTTTAACGCATACATAAATAATGAAGTAAAGTACGAATGTTAACTTAAAAACGTTATTAAGTTAATAAAACTTTTATACAGCTTAAAAGAACCGGAGTTATTTAATAAAAAAAGTTAAAAAAATATATACAAAAGAAGGGATTTATGTATTAATTTTAAACGACGTAATTTATAGTAAAGATTAATTAAGGGACGTTACTATGTCGGACGTCGATAAACTTCTACTTATAAATCTTAACTTATATGCTTAAAAGTATTATTATAAAACTCGTTAAAAAAGTACTTATTAACAACATAGGCGATAGTAATAAGTAGTTAAGCGTATAAATTATTCGTTCGTTACTTATTAAAAACGTTAAATTATACTAGTTATAGTATATTAAGACGTTGTGAAAATTATTAGGATTAAATATTATACGGAAATAACCTATACCATTTATTAACGATTATGTATAATACGCTGGAAGATATGAAAACGTAATTAATAAATAAAATATATACGAATACGTAAGGCTTCTGGGAAAACTTAACTTTTCCAATTTTATTAACAAATTAAATATAAGGTTGATAATATTAATTTAAAATAGATTTATCGGCGATTTATTCCTAAAGCATTAGGAATCTATTAAGCAATTGCCGCGGTATTGAAATAATACCGCACAAATATGTTCTCGATACCAGAAACTAAACGAAAAATACCCGTACCGGAAATATAACGATTTAAGCCTGGTTGGAGTAATAGAAATAAGTTTTATAAATAATAAGGAATCGGTTAAATTTATAATAAGTTGCTTGCTGTTGATGGTTAAAGCAGCTGTTTTATAGCTTTTAAAAATATAAGGGATTATTTCTAAATATATTACTAAAATAAAAAACGTTGGAATAAAAATAGTGAAAGTGAAATGTATTAAAATTAAAAAGTTTTTAATAAAATGAAACTTTATACCTTAGGGCTCTATTCCTATTTTAAAAGATAATATAAAAGCGCTAAAGTAGGTAATAAAGCAATAAATAACTTAAAGGAAACGCTATTGGTAACTGAAATACAATTAGGTACTGTAAAAGGAAAAAAAGACGTTTGTTTTTAATACGTAAAAAAAAAAAATAACCCAGCAGCTAAGCGTTTAAACCTTTTTAAAAAGGTTGATTTCGAACGATTTATAACGAAATTAGAACTTAAAAAAATATAAACTAAAGTTTAATATAAAAGGTTAAATAGTTACCGTTAAAATAACCCATCCTTTAGTTATAAGTAGCTATATAATTGTGTTACGTTTTAAATAAAGAAAGTTAAAGAAATTATATTTTATACAGTTATACGTACCTTATAATTAGTTATTTGTAACTAGTGAATTTTTGCTCGTATTTTTCACGTTATCTTTTGCAGCTATTTCGACAACTATTATATCTCTTATTAAACCCTTAATAAGTAATACTTATTACCTAAGTCCAAAACTAATTATTCTTATTTTTATTTTTATTACTTATAATTTAAACTTACGAATTATCTTACATCAGTATGTAACAACCTTATAGCTGTTAAATAAGGCAAATTACTTAAACGGTAGATTTAATAACCCTTACGGCATACGAATTGCTTTTATATCACACTCGGAAAAATTAACAAATTATTGGAAAAACGGGAATAAGCTTTTCAACTTCGTTTTTAACCTTACTTATTTAACCGCCAGGTCCTTTATTAGAAAAAACTACCCCATCGACGACTTTCTTAAAAAAGAAATACGGCCAAAACAACTATACGGACTGGAATAAACGCTAAAGCCAGCGCTTAAAAACCCATATAAATCAAAAAACTTAAGAAAAGCAATAACCGGATTATTAAAATCGCTTAAAAACCCGGACGTATTCTCACTTAAAACGTTAAACCAACTTAAAAAGCTAAAAGCACCTTTACTTAAGGCGCTAAAACAACGAAAAAGTTCGAAAATAGTTACGCCCGAACCGCTAAAAAAGCCAGAATCTTAAAAAGTCGCAATCTTAAAAAAGATCCCGGCTAGGTCCGCGCTTAAATCGCCAGGGATATCGACTTATCTAATAGGCGATTTTAAGCCTTTAAATTAAAATACGGGCTAGAATAAAAAAGTTAATTTAACCGACCTAGCCGATAAGAATAATAACGTAATACAAGCCCTAACTTTTATATTTAAAAAGGCAAGCGAATATTACGTTAATTAAGGCCTAGAAATTAATTCGCAAGCTTAAACTTTTAAAAGATTAAGTACGGATGCTTAAAAAACCCGCGTAACAAATGTTAAATTATTTTAACCGGACGGCAACGAAACTAACTATAACGGCTTTATTATTTTCTATAACTAAAAACAAATGTATTATTAAAACGTGTATTTATAAGTTAAAAAAATTTAAAAAATAAGCCGATACGGTAAACCGCAAATCCGCGATCGTTAAAAAAAAATTTAATCGTTATTCAGCGGCAACGCCCTTAGTTAATAAACATTATTATTATTCGGAAAAAATAAATATTACTTTCGGTTAAATTTATTTGTCTTACTAGATACCGTATTAAAACGATTTGAGATTAAATTAAAAAAAGTCCAGAAATAGTTAACCCGCAACCGGTATACCTACGAAAATAATAAGAAAAATATATTAATTAAAGCTTAGACGATAAAGTTATTTGAAGACGCGAAAATTTAAAGAAATACGAACAATTTTTAGTTACTTGTACGTTTATATTAAAACTTATACCCGGCTTTTTAAGTATTATGGCCTTAACCTAATAAACAAGTTTTATAGCCGTATACCTAACTAAAATAAATAATAAAATAACAACCAAAAAAGTCGAATGAAATAATACGTAAAAAATAAATCTTACTACTTTATAAAATAATTAGTACGAAAAATTAAACGATTAAAACGATATAACCTATTAAAGAAACGATAAGCGTAGTCGAAAAAGATTCTAGCATTAAAAATATTTATAGCATAACCGGGAATTATTAGGATTTCGTTAATTTAACCCGAATTTTCGTAATTATACGGACAAGTTTTAACGATAAAAGTAACAGCGCGAGAAATTACGTTATTTTTAACGCTAAAAACATAATACGCGCCCGAATTAACTAAAATGAAAAGGTTTTTAACGCGGTTTTAGACGATACCGTAAATTCGAATAGAAATTATAACGATACGACGGAACTTATATATTTATTAATACAAAATTAATATGAAAACATGAAAAAAACGTTAAAATTTATTAAGTTATATTATAAGCCGACAGTTATATTTATTTTAACGAAGAAAAGACAAATTGAACTCAGATTACGAAAAAGCATAAATATATATATAAAATAACATTATAAATAATACATATTTCGTATATCCAAAAAAACTTAACGAAACATTATTTACGGAAATTAAAAAATCGAGTTTTTTATACCAATAATACGATACCTAATAGGATATAAAAAACTTTTTTACGCGTTATTTACAAAAAGAATACCTAATAAAAAGACGACAACAACGAAAATAACATAATGAGTAAATTTTTTCAAACCCACGTTAAAAGCGGTTAGCTTTAAGAAAATAATATACCTTATCTTTAACGACGAACAAATAATCCAAACTAAGTTAAATCCAGCTATAAAAAGTAAATTACCTCGGAAAGTCTTATACTTAAAAATAAGGGTTAAAGTTGATATTAATTTGTAATAAGTTAACGTTTATATGAATAAAAATAGCTTAATAATTTTAATTAACCGAAAATAAGTAATTATGTAAGTTAAAAATTTTAAACTTTTTTAAATTAGCCCTATTTACGTTAAAGGTGTTAACTTTAAAATATTTATTAATACGTTCATGGAATTCAACTTTAATATACGAAAATAAGTTAAAAGTATATATATTAATAACTATTTTATAAATAAAACTAACGTTATTAACGGCTTATAATTAAAAATACTACAAAGTACCCAGTTTTGATTTTAATACAGGGTTAAAATTAACTTCGTTAAAGTATTTGCACCTTCTAGTTAATTTTTAACATAAAAATAAAAAGGGATATATTTAAAATAATACCTTTAAAATTAACTCGAAAAGAAATTACGGTAATATAGATAGTAAAAATCCCTGCTATAACGACAACATTTATAAATGTTAATTACGACGAACTGTTTAAAATAATTAATAAAAAAAATTAAATAATTAAACTCCTATATATATCAACTAACCCCTTAAACGCGCTTAAGCTTACTTTCGATAAGTTTAACTTAAAAGAGTTTTTATTTAAAATGTTAAAATATAACTATTTTTAATTCAAAAAGATTAAAAGATTAATATAATATATAATTATATTAACGATAATTAATATTAGAAACCCAGGTTAACCTTGAAAATATAATATAATATAATTAAAAAAACTTATTTTTTTACTAAAAAGGGCACAAATTGGGTTAAAAAATAAACAATAAACCTTTATTTTTTACATCTTTTCGTACGGTATTACAAAGCTAACGAACGTCTTATTAGTTAAATCAAAAAACAACGTAACTATTACGATTTATAACTTTATAATCGGTGATAAAATACGCTAATTAATTAATAGTTATAACATTTCCCGGAATAAAAACATAATTTCCAGACCTAAAAAATATAAAATACGAATCGATTTTATCGAAAAATAGTAACAATAATTGAAATTTATTAAAATCTACCTTTAAAGCCGGAGAAATTATTAATTTCTCGAGGGGAAATACAATGTATTATACGTTTAAAGAAAAATATCGTTCCAGAACAAATTTATTCCAATAGCGGTCCCCGTTTTCGTCGTATAAAAAGTAAATAATAAATACGAAAAGGGCCACGTAATAATTAACGTTAAACCTTTAAACAAAATTGCAATACTTAATATATACTCTTTATCCGATTAAAATGACATTATAAATAATATGGCAAACAAAACGTAATTTAGCTTTTTCGATAGGTTTAACTTTTTTATTAATTATTTATAGGTCTGGAATACTGGAATTCTATAAGGATTATTGATTTCTAATAACTAAAGAAAATTTAACGTTACGTTCATAAGCTACCGTAATTGTTTTACTTTCGTTTAAGGTTTTATAAAATAATTATTTTTAATATTAAGCTTTAAAAACATTTAAAATATTTATACGTAGTATTAACTATATTAAATAAAGCATAAGTTTATATTAAGGCAGAAAGATTTTTCGTAAGCTTTCTGGTAATCCGCTTATTTAATTATAACGTTAATAAAAGGGGAATTTTTAAAACGGATAACCGTATTAACGTATTTAAAAAATTGGTATTTCTTAAAACGCTTAACTTGTTAAAAGTGTACTTAGGTATAGTAATATAATTACGTAAAAGAATTACTTAATATAACGTTAAAATAACGCTTTTTAAATATAAAAAGGTGAATTACTAGCAAAACTTAAAAAGTTAAAGTAAAAATGGTAAAGGCATAGGTTTAAAATAAAGTTTACCCTTATAAATAAATAAGAAATATAAGAAATACTTTAAACTTACTTATATACTTAATACGTTACCTATTACTATTAAAGGGATAAACCTCTTTTTAAAAATAAATACCAAAAAAAGAACATACGACTTTATGGTTTTCTAATTAACCGGCGAATAAAACGGTTAAAATATTTCCAGAAAGAGCATATTCGAATACAAAATTAAGCCGATTTTATCTATATTAAAGTTAATCTTTCACGCAGAAAAAAAAAATACGGATCCATTAAGAGAAAAATAGTTATATTATTATAAGCTTACCAAAAGCTACGAAAACTTATCCTGTTAAACCGATTTCTAATAAACGTTTTTATTAATTACGCTTTAATGCGAAGAATTCTTATATATACGTTGTTAACTACGATAGATTTTAATAAAGTTAACTTAAAGGTAATTAATATTATTAATTATTTTCTATAGTTTTAATTAAAAAATATTTATACCTAAAAGAGGTTAAACGTAATGCTAAATACGTTAACTCGCTTGCTTATCATAATTACGGACTAAAAATTTACAAAACGGAACGAATTAAACGAAGTAAATAACATATAAAATAATAATAACATTTCAAAATTCCTGACAGAAAAAGATATTACCATCCAAATTATTCCAGTTTTAACGAACGGATTTAAAACGCGTATCGTTAAAAAATACAGGACGGATTTCCGATATAAACGTATACATACTTAATTACAGGAAATAAAGGTAAATAATCGCAAAAAATAACGATATAAACTTTTTAAGCTATAAAATAACCTTTTATATTATATCGAATTTAACGGCTATAAAGAATTATATATCCTTTATAACTTTGTTAAAAAGTATTAAATCTTATTTATATTAAAAAATAGTATTAGGCAGAAACCGTATAATAAAAATTTTACGTCACGTTTATTTCGTAAAAAGATATTATAAAACTTCGAAATATTTTAATTTTTATCTAATTTGTCGAAAAAACTAAACCGACCGAAATAAATTATTAAAAAAGTTTATTTTTACTAGAGGTTAAAATATCGTATTATATAATAATGGTAGACTTTATTACGAATATGTCAGAAATAACTTTTAAAAATAGCTTTTAAGTATTATTAAAATATAATCTTCTAAATAACTTATATCCCATTTTTTGTGAAGTTAACAAAAAAATGTTATTAATATCAGATAACGTACGATATATAGCTAAAAACTTGGGAACCCTAACTTTAAAAATATTACAATTATTAATAATAAAAAACTAAAATTTACATTTATCTTATAGAACGAAATAATTAAGGTACTAAAGGTTAAATTATATTTCTTAACGGTATAGTATTTTTAAATAAACGGGTTATCGGAAAGGAAAAAGTAAACCATCGAAATCGCTATGCGCTTTTATATAACTACTAATTTTAATGTTTTATAGATTAATAAAATACCCGTTTCATAACATTACCTAAATAACTTTTAAGCGATTGTAATATACAAATTACGAAATAAATTAATACTTAAACTTGAATTTAAGTTAACAGTAAACGTATTAAAAAAAGGTTAAATTTAAATACCGTTATAATTATTGTGAAAAAAAAACTATATTCGAAAAACGGCTAAGTTGGTTAATATTGCTAATATACTTACCAAAAAAATACAATAACTAATATATTTCGACGGAGTTTAAAAAAATATAACTATATATTTTAAGTTATACCAGGGATATCATTTACCAGGTTAACCTCAGCCGGAATAATTATTGTCCTAAGCTGAACCTTTTAAAATCGTCAAAAAAGTTAGATATTAAGCATATAAACTTAATTTTTCTTATAGCTAAAATATTTTTGTTTTCGTTTTAATAACATAACTTTATAAATTAAAATAAAGGAAAAACATTTTTAATAAAGGAATACTTAAGCCGGGTCTCGTAACGGTAAAAGGTAACAAATAAAAATAAAATATCGATAATATTATTATTTATAAATTTCGATGTATAAACGAGCTATACGACTAAAAACGATAAATAGCGTTTTAAGAAAAATTGTCTCGTTATAGCTAATAAAGTAATTACCGAATATAAGTTAAAATATTTAATTAGTTAACTAGCCGAATACTAAAAAAAAAGTTTAATCCGTGTTAATAATATTAAAACGCCGGACGATGGATACGTAGTGGTAGTTTCCGTATGAAAAAGAAAAATATTAACGGAAGGTAATATATATGTTTATTTAAACTTTTTTTCGTTTAATAACATTTATACGTATTATTTCCTTTAAGTTAATTGATTTTAATTTAAAATTTTTTTTAAAAAGTATGTTATAAATTATAAGCAATAATTAACAATTAACACCTTCCTTAAGAAATTTTACGTTTAATCGGAAAGTATTATTATCAACCTTAAAATCTAAATAGTTAAAAACACTTTCTTATTAAAAACTTTCGATTCCTTTTTTTTTAATTCGGTAATTATTTGTCATGAACCAACCAGTGGAGGCCACGGAAACGGTCGCGCTAAGACCGAAAACAGGACTTAAGTGGGTCAGTCACGGGAACAAGTATAAATTTAAATATAAAAATCCGAACTACTCCGTCGGATTAAAAAGGAGCAGTATATACTTAAACGAAAAGATCCGAACTATTCCGTCGGATTAAAAAGGAGCAACTAAAAGATATATACGCCCGCAAAACCACATAATTAAATAGCGATAACTTTTAATATAACTTCGTTATCTAAAGCACCTTTAATATTACGAAACGTAATTAAGTTATTCGTTATTTTATTATTTAAATTCCCACGATATTTTACTAGCATAAACCCGTCGACTTAGGTTTAATAATTAGTTAATTAACTTAGCCGTTATACTTTAAAAGCTTTTGTTTAATGGTACCGTTAAACTTTAAATAATATCCCGACAAAATATTTATAAGCAAATAGCCCGTTTATGAAATCCTTAAAAATAATAATATGAATTCGGACGAAAAAAACCAGATTCCCGTTTTAACTAAAGAAAAAGTCCTTCGACGTTTGGACCTTATAAATTAACGTATTAGCCAGCTGGAACATAATAATACGAACCTTACGTTAACCCTTTAAACAACCAGGACCTTATTAAAGCAAGTACAGCAAATCCCTAAAAGGATATTAATCTAGCCGGTTTTTAATAAGGAACCTGGAAAAGTTTTAAAGCCCCTTAAGCTTGAACCTTTCGATAAAACGTTTATTAAATTACAATTGTTTTTTACCTGATATTGAACATATTTTAGGTATTTTCCAGTACGATTAGTTACTTTAACTGCACGAATCGAATTCGCAGTAAAACGATTTTCAAAATATGCAGTTACTTAATTTGAACCCGCCATAAGAAAATATGTTATTATACCCTTGGAATAAAAAAACCCCGAAATAATACGAGTTTACAATAATTATAAAATTTTCGAATAAGCATTTTAAAAAGCTTTTGAAATAATGGACGAAAAAAACAAAGCGGAAATAAGTATTTAACAATTACGATAAAAGGGATCCGCTTTACGATATAGCATTAAATTTACTTAATTTTTATCGAAACTTAATTAGGGACAAAAAACGTTAATAACCCGATTTTTCGACGGCCTTAAAAAGGAAATATAAGAAAAATTATTTAAAAAGGATCGCCCCCAATATTTAACCGATTATATTACTAAAGCCGTTAAGATCGATAACCGATAATACGCCTAGCGAATTCGTAATACTAAAGGAAAAAACAATAATAAGTCGCAACATTACGTTAATACTAACGCACCAAAACGACAAAGCACCGCATACGGGACAAAACCTGGACCTATAAAAATCGGTGCTGTTTAAAAATAACGTATCGAATATTGGAATTGTAGCAAAATAGGGCATCGAACTAAAAAATGCAGATTACCCAAAAAACAACAGAACAAGTCTTGAACCCTTATGCCTATAGGGTAACCTTTTAATAACAAGGGAAAAATAATCGCTATAATACGACGTTAACTTATGGAACCCTTTAATAAAATGGAAAAATGGTTATAAGAACATCTAGGATAAATAGAAATAATTTACCCTGGTATCCCTAATCGACATGTTAGGAAATACCCCTTTTATTGCCAACAACAACAATACCCTAATTACGAGGAATAAAAATAATCCATTTACTTACGTATTGCGCGTATGGCGGAAAAAGGATTTGATTTCCCTGGTTAAACCGGCCGAAATAAGCAGGATAAACGGTAATATCGTTACCTTCGTACGTTATGCTCTTAAAGAGAAATCGACCAGAAGGTAACATCCTATAGTTGGCCACCGAATTTATAATATCTTAAGGAAGATCCCTTTTGTTTTTTTAAAAAATACAATCATTAGTTACAAAAAGAAAAAAAGGGAATGGAAGAACGCGAACTATCCACCCGATAATTAATTACGGACCTTCACCTTTAACTATTTATTACCATAGATTCACAAAAACGGAAAGGAATTTTAAAAGATCTAAAGCAGGCTACCAAAAACTTGTGGGGGAAGGATGATAATACCCCTATTTGGGAGGTTACCTATGCTATAGAAAAGCAGTTTACATAATGGGATCAAGAAATGCGACGGTAAGCGGAAAAAATATTTTAACTGGAAGGAAAAATTAAAATACAAAAATACCGCCACATATAACTGCTAGAAAATACAGAACGTTATGCAGCACGTATTAGCGTATTAAAACCACAAATAAAATAACAACATCATTTTATTAAACAATTTCGAGATTAAACGGAGGATCTCCGGAAACGAACATACCGACTAGAACAACCCCCCAAAAAACTAAGCCGCCTATAAGAAAGCCGCGGGAAGGCGAAACCTAAAGAAAATAACAAAAATTTCTAAAAAGGGCTTTAGCAATAATAAAAAACGAAAAAAACCTCATTACGTTAAAAATACGAATTGGAACTTATTGGTATACCGCTATGGTAAATAACGGAGCTTTAGAAGGTAATTATATTACACCTAAAATAATTAACCGATTTAAACTACCATAAAAATATAAAAAAAACCTTTACATTACGAACATAACCGAAAGTTAACTATTTTTTTATAATAACGGAAAAATTACGCGCAAAATTAATCACCTCGATATTATTACATTAAAATGACATATAATTATCAATTTCGATATAATACCGTTAAAAAACTACGATATAATCTTAAAAGCGACATAATTATACCAGTACAACCCCTTAATCGATTAGATAACTAGCCAGGTAAAATTTCTTTTACAATTTAGCAATAAACGACAAAAAAAAAACAAAAATCTTAACACTTAATCAAAAATAACGACGAATATCGGCATAAGGATACGACAAAAACCTTACCACCTATAGGAAAACAACATAAAGAAAAAAGGCACCACAAAAAAATTCGACGCATTATTATTACTATCAAAGCAAAACTACAGCAACTAAATAACAACTTACAATAACCAACCCCTAAATCAGAAAAATTAACCAATATATCACCATAATATCACAAATACAGGAAATTTTTCAATAAAAAGCTTAAAACAAAATTACCTAAACATAATAAATAAAACCATAAAATTATCCTTAAAAAAAAGCGTCTACCAAGTTTTACCTTATTTACAATTTTAACGAAACGGAATTATATATATTTCGAAAATACCTAAAAAATCGACTTAAAAAAATGGATTCGATTATCTAAATCACCCGCTAATTACCTTATATTCTTTATCCCAAAAAAAAACGGCAAATTACAACTAGTTATAAATTACCGCCAACTTAATAATGTTACTATTAAAAATCGAATGTTATTACCTTTAATTAACGAAATAAAAGATCGTTTCCATAAAGCCTAATAATTCACCGTTTTCAACTTTAAAAATGGATATAATTTAATTCAGATTAAAAAAAGCCACAAATAAAAAACAACGTTTCGAACGAAATACGGCCTTTATAAATACCTTATTACCTTAATGGGATTAACCAACGCACCCGCTACGTTTCAACGTATAATTAACCATATACTTCGGGAACATCTCGACATTTTTATGGTATATTACCTTAATAATATCTTCATCTTTTCGGAAACCAAAAAATAATACGAAAAACATATTTACAAAATATTACAATTACTTCAAAACGTTAACTTGCTAATTAACGCAAAAAAAAGTCAGTTTTACATAGAAAAAATAAAATACTTAAACCACATTATCACTCCCGGATACATCAAAATAAACCCTAAAAAAATCGCTACAATACATAATTAAACATAACCTACCATAATCAAAAAAATACAAACTTTCCTCGAATTCGTTAACTATTATCAAAAATTTATCAGAAATTTTAACTAAATAACAATACCCTTTAATATTTTTATACGAAAAAAATAAAAATTCTAATAAACGCCAAAAACGGAAAAAGCATTCTAACAACTTAAAAAAGCAATTACAAATTAACCAATACTAATTATATACAACCTAAACCGCCTAATAAAATTAAAAATTAATACGTTAAATTATATTTTAAACGCAATAATCGGATAACGAAATAATCAAAACGTACTACATCCTATTACTTTCTTTTCATATAAACTACAAAAACCAAAATTACAATACGCTATCCCTAACAAAAAATTTTTAGCTATTATCAAAACATTTCGCAAATTTAAACACTTCCTCAAAAATAACCAACATCAGGTCAAAATTTACACGGATTACAAAAATCTTACCCGATTCACCACAACTAAAAAACTTATAACACAACAACTCCGTTACGCCGAAAAACTAGCCAAATATGATTTTGTCATCATTTATCGCAAAGGCTTAAAAAACGGTAAAACCGACGTTTTTAACAAACGACTAAAGCTTAAAAAAAAATAGTTAAAATAACCATACAATATTTAACACCATAACAAAAGGATATCTACATCCGCGCCAAATTACAACAATACACAAAACAACATTAAATATACATCAAAAAATCAAATAATACAACAACAACTTACCAGAAAAAACCAACAAAATACAAATCCCAGAAAAATATCAGGAAAACCTAATACGGGAAATACATAAACACCCAGAAATCCATAAAACCCTCGAACGCCTCCAACGTATATATTCTTTTCCTAAAATGAAAAAAATAATACAAAAAATTCGACGTTAATACGACACTTGTAATAAGGCAAAAACACGACGATACAAACCCTACGGAAAATTACAACCATTACCAATCGCGAAATAACCATAAAATTTTATCACTATAAACTTTATCACCAAATTTCCTTTATCAAAAAACCCAATTACGAATATACATTATAATAACCTTTTTATAATTATTAATCAATTCACAAAATTTTCTTACTTTCTACCTTACAACGAAAACACAAACGCCAAACAAATAACATACATTTTCTTCAAAAACATTTTCAACATATACGGGTTACCACACGAAATCATTTCAAACAAAAGCACCACATTCACTTCAAAATTTTAGCAAAACCTAATAACACAAATCGGCTTAAACCACAAACTATCCAACGCATTCCGACCGCAAACAAATAAATAAACAAAACGATAAAATCAAATACTTAAAATATATTTACAATATTACATTAATTATAAACAAAATAATTAAGTTAAAAAGCTACCAGTAACCTAAATAACTTACAATAATAATTACCATAAAAACATTAAAATAACGCCATCTACGGCCAACTTCGGGTTTACTCTTAAAGTTTACAAGGAATCACAAAAAAAAAAAACCACTTAACGTCAAAGCAATTCTCACATCAAAACAACTTAAATAATTACATCAAAAAATAAAAACAAAACTCGAATGCGTACATAATCAAATAAAAAAACACTATAACCAAAACCGATTAAAAAAACTAACTTTCTTAAAGGAAAAAATAATTTACCTAACCACAAAAAACATCCAAACAAAACGCCCAAACAAAAAACTCAACTTTAAGTACATCGGTCCCTACAAAATTATCAAAAAAATCTCAGAAAACAACTATCAATTAAACCTGCCACCCAAAGTCAAACTCTATCCAATCTTTCATATATCCCTATTCGAATTAACAATAAATATTATCAAGGTACATACGAAATAAAACGATATAAAAATAAAAAATAAATAAAAATACGAAACGGAAAAAATCCTAAACACACGAAAAATTAACGGATTTACCCAATATCTGGTCAAGTAAAAAGCATATCCCGATTCGAAAACCTCTTGGGAACCCGCTAGGAATCTTGCCGGCGCCCAACGTCTGTTAAAACGTTTTCATTAACAATACCTCGCAAAAAGAACTCCCAGTCAAAATCAGGAGAAAAACCGTCGGGCAAGAACCAGTTAAAAGTAACGGTAAGCAAAAATGCCTCCAGACGCTGCTTCTCGGCTGCCAGACGTTCTGCCTTTTCCTATTCCTCCAATTCGTCCAAAGATTGCAACCCTCGGTTAACCATATTAACCCCCTTATTGCGAAAAAATTCCTATTAAATACGAAAACGATCCAAACGCAATAAGGTTTCGTCCAAACGTTTCGAAATAATTTCCAGTTTATTCCGTATATCGCGTAATTACTAACGAACTAACGCCTCCTTTATCTTTAAACGCTTTATTTCGTTATTAATATTATTCAAAAAAATTAAAGGAATGCCGGAACCGTTACAATAACGCTTCTTGCGAATACAATTATCGCAGCGAAAAATACTATCGGACATAACGCACTTATCTCCGATACGAAAACAAAAAGTGCAAAACATAACTTTAAAACCAGAATTAGTAACAAAACGAACAAGCACCTCTTTTTCCTCTCGTTAATCACATTCAGAAAATACCTTCTCCTTGCGAATACGCTATTTACGAAGTTTAGCGATACGACTAAACATGGTAAAATAAGGGAACTTACCTCGAGCTAAAATTTTCGGGACGAAAATCTGGAAAGAAAAAAATCGTATCATAAACCAACCAGTAAAAACCACGAAAACGGTCGCGCTAAAACCGAAAACAGGACTCAAATAAGTTAATTACGGGAACAAATATAAATTTAAACATAAGGATCCGAGCTACTCCGTCGGATCAAAAAAAAACAATATGCACTTAAACGAAAAAATCTAAGCTACTTCATCGGATTAAAAAGGAGCAACTAAAAAATATATACGCCCGCAAAACCACATAATTAAATAGCGACAACTTTCATTACAACTTCGTTATTTAAGGTACCCTTGGTATTACGAAACGTAACTAAGTTATTCGTTATTTTATTACTCAGATTCCCACGATACTCTGCCAGCATAAACCCGTCGACTTAGGTTTAATAGTTGGTTAATTAGCCTAGCCGTCACATTATTTTCCACGCAAATAAGTAATACCCGTTCCCTTAACCGTTTTCACTAATAAACTTAATAAAAATTCCGTTTTTTATACCTTTTAAAATATTCGGCATAATAATACGTTTATAATAACTAATGAAAAAACCGGATAAAATCGATCCTTACTATATTTCAATTCGGTATTTAATAATTTTAGGTATAAAATTTAATTTAACGAATTAATAAATTTTTAAAACGAACTTAATTCGAATAAAATCAAAACCGATTATTAATATAAACGGAAAAACGGAAAATTTACTAACCTTAATGATTCGACGATTATCCTTAAAGAGAATGTCTAAATTAAAAACTTAAGAAAAAATACCGCCTAAATAAACGCCGATTTCGCTTAATTGGAAAAGAAATTCGATAATTTAAAAGGAACCTAAATAACTAACCAATTATTAAAAATGCCGATAAAATAATAATAACAAACGAAAATAAGGTTAAAATTATTAGAATCGTTTTAACCCTTACGAAAAAGTTAATACTTACGATTATTAACGTATTTGCCCTTAAGGAACAAAACGGCTTTAATAATCTAAACGAATTAAACAATAAAGATAACAACCTTATAAAAAGCTAAACTCTTTATAACTTCTTTAACGATAACGTAACGATTATCGGAATTACTTAAGGTAATAGAACCTTCCTAACGGTAAACTTATAAATTAAGCATACGAAAATTTATTCAATAATAACGAAATAATCGTAAAACCTCCTTATAGTAAAAAATTTATCCCGGCTAAAAAGTTAATCCTAGCAACAAAAGAATTAATTTTATTATTAAAACCTTAGAAAAAGATACTTACTTACTAATACCGGTTCTCTATCTAAACAACCGAAAATATCGTCATTAGTATTATCCCTTACTAATAATAACAAATTCGACGAAAAAAATAACGATAAAAAAGCAATTAGCCTAGCCGTTTTTTATCTTAGAGCTAACGAATAATACGGTAAAAATACCCGCCTTCTTAACGAAATAAATAAAAAAATTGATGTTTTCGTTAAGAAACTTCGTAAAAGCTTTTTGCGGAACATCTTTATTTAAAATTTGTCCGAAACGCCGTAAAACGCGCTTATAAAACTTACAAATATAAAAAGGTATACGACGGCACATCACCGTTTAAAACGGGCTTTCTATTTATAAAATTTAGCGACCTAAAAAGCTACATTAACAATAACATTAAAAAATATCTCGCGGAAATAAGTCGCGTAGACCTATACTAGGTTAGACCTATAAAAACGGGAATTATTATTATATGTAACAATAATAACGATATTAACAGCAATATATTCGCGTTATAAAAAAATATTCGTAAAATTAACGAACGTTTTAATAAAAAGGTAATTATTAACACCGTTAAATTACCTCTATCGATATAAACGTAATTACCTAAATTATTAATAATAAAAGTAATAATAAAATCGATAATAAATTCGTAAAAGTTATTATGATAATTTATACCAGAATTACTACTATTATTAAAAAGGTAAAAAAGACGTCCGATTAAACGAACATTTTAAAAAACGTTCTACGTATATTAAATATAATCGAAAAATGTTTAAAAAATGCTTAAAAATAAACGGTTACGAAAACGCGTCGTTTGTTAAAAAAAGGTAAACTCTTCGCCGTAGTGTATACATACTTAATAAAACGCCCCGCGCAAATAATTAAAAAGCGCGAAAAAATCGCGTTTAATTTTAGAAATACGCTTACGAATATACGTCGTCTGTTAAAAAAAAACCGAATTTCGCGATAAAAAACACACGTTTAATAAAACGCCTTATGTAAATAATTAGGGAACGCGAAAAATTTGTAATTAATTTTATAGATAAATCATAAGCGTTAAGGTTTAATTTAAAATAATTAAAAATACATAACTTAATCGTACTAATATTCGCTATACGGTTATCTCTTTAAGTAATAAAAGGTATTCACTAAAGATTATGTAATTACGGTTAAAATAGTTTACCTTTTAGCTATAAATAACTATATAATTTTCTTAACTTTTAAATAAAAAAAGTTAAAACAATTATATTTCATACAATTATACGTAGCTTAGAATTAATTACTTATAATTAATAAATCTTTGCTTATACTTTTTACGTTATCCATTACAACTATCCCGATAACTATCACACCTCCCATATAATCCTTAATATTTAGTTAATTATTTTTCGAGATTAAATAGTCGAAATTATATATAGTAAAAAAGCGTATCAGCAGTTGATGTTTTTAAATACTTACGATTAGTAAACTAGGCTGTAAGATCCAGCTTAAAACACCTTTTAATTTAAAAGTTTTTTAAGCATAAATTTATATATATAAAAGAAGCTGGGCCTATCCGTTTTCTGCTTATGTTATACACTAATCGGTCAAATGAATCCGTGCGCTCTGACAACCCCACTCTATAACCCCGACATATATTTCAGCCATTTATAGCTTCCCAATCCAATAACGCACCAACCACAATATGGATTTGGATAAGGCTATTTCCGTTTTTATCTCCGATCGTCGGCCCAATCAGGAATTTAGTCCGGAAACCCGGGCCTTTATGGTTAGGGCTATAGCTAGAGGAGCAACCCAGACCCGGGTGGCCGAAACCATGCAGATAGACCGTCAGCGAATCGGGGAACAACTTTAACGCTTTATAACTTACAAAACGGTCCATAACCTACTACGGGGTTACCGTCAACACTTAATCCAAAATCGCGTAACTTCACATTTTTATTAATTAAACCGTCGTTACCCTCGGAATCCGTACCGCGAGCTTAAAAAAAAGTAGGTACTAATATTAACATATTAATAATTAAACGCTTTTTCCGTAAGCTCGCGTTAAAAAAATAGCGCGCCGTAAAAAGGATTTACTTATCGGCTAATAATGCACGCAAACAATTACGTTTTGCTAAAAAAACCCTTAAACGAAATAACTGGAAATATTTGTTATTAATGCTTTTTTCGGACGAATACTTTATATAAAACGTACCCGGACGCCCAAGCTAATAAGTAATTTAATTATCGTTAAAACGCTATAAGAAAAACCTAATAAACCCGGTAAACTATAAAAGGGCCCCGTTTTTTATCATAATTTAAGGGATAATATAATAACGTAAAAGTAAAGGCTGTTTTTTCTTATCGTCCTTTACGAAAAAAATCCGGACTCGCCCGCCGGCGAAGTAATTTCCTAACGTTATATCGAAATCCTCGAACGAAGTTTCTTTCCCCTTTATGAAACTGGCAATTCATTTATCCAAAATAACGCTTTAATACATAAAGGCAACGCCGTCAAGAAGTTCTTCGAAAAATACGGAATTTGGGTACTCGAATAACCGCCATATTCGCCCGATTTAAACCTAATCGAACACCTTTAGCGCGCTTTAAAGAATAAAATCTACGAAATTAAAGCCGAAATCGAACGCCTATTTAATACCGAAAAAAACCGCCATCGCGCGTTCGAAATAATTAAAAACGCGTAATTACAACTAAATTTTCGCCTTGTAATAAGACTTATTAAATTACTTCCTAATAAATTAAAAGCCGTTCGTCGCGCTTTAAGATGGTATACCAGGTTTTAAAATCTAACCTTAAGGCTTTATAATAATATATATAACTTCTTAATTGGATGTGTTTTTATAAAGAAATTTGTTATTAACATTATAGGTTTAATATAAGGGGGAGGTGGATTTATAAGGTACGCACGGATCTATTTAGTTCCTAAGTGTAATTAATTAAATATTAAATAAATTTTTTATCGTTTTAAGTACTTATAATAAGTACCATAACGTGTATATATAGCGTAAACAAAAATTAATAAATATATAATTATAATTCGTAATTTTAAAAAGGATTATAAACTTAACTTATATATATATACCGTAAGTTATATAAGATTTCAAGTTTTTCGATTTCCATCTCACGTTTATAGTATTACTATATTAGATTAACGCGAATTTATTAAAAACTCAATAAGCTAAAGTATACATTATATCAAAATCAAAAAAAAAAGTTTTATTTTGTTATTATTTTATAGAGTCGTAAGAATACTTAAGCCGGTCGTGTAAGAGTTTGTTTGCAAACACAGGATTTATCGAGCCTTTTACACCCTTACTATATCTCTAAGGTCGATCGTATACATAAGCAATATTTATTATCTACTCTATTTTAGTCGTAAACCTTTTGTCATCATTTTTTTGTCCTGTTATAAATTAAACCTTTTCGTTGTATATAAGCTATTCTCGTATAAAATAATACTAAAATTGCTATTAATAATTGATAAAATTTGGTAAAAGTAAAGTTATTAGAAATTCTGGCATTTTTTTATTTTAACACTCCCCCTTTAGCTGTACGGACGATATATCTTTATAAGTGCAGATGGATCCTTTCTTAATCTATATTTCTTTGCTACTTAACGGGTTCGAATGCGAAACCTAGCGGGGTGTTCTTTTTTGTATTACACTTTTACAAATTTATAATAGGTTAAGCGGCTAACCACTACGTTAACCGGGCTTACAACTTAATAAAATTCGGCAAAACTGGAGTTACCAGAAATTCTGTCATCTTTTTATATTACTAATAATAATTTCTTTATGGTCCTTCGCTTTTTATCTGCTTATTTTACGTAACGTATAATCTTAATTACTTTTTTTTATATACTTTATTATTATATTCGAGCGGAATCGTATTTTAATCGGATATATTCAGGTCGTATTACTTTGCGTACCGCGTTTCAAATTGATATAAATACCTAAGTTCGAAATTAAGACTCGTAATATAAAGCTACGCCGATCAGTTCGTCGAAGTTGAACCTTTCTAATTAATACGGTTTTTTTAATTTTATTACTATTTTTTTAACTTCGTGTAATTTTTCGATTAAGTGAGTACGTTTTCAGTTATTAAGGTATAAATTATAAAATTTCTTAATATTATAAACCTTTTAGTATAACCGATACCGTTAAAGCTTTTATAATATCGTATATTTATGAAAATAACTATAAACCGGACGAACGTATCCTATTATAAATAAATATTATAATAAAACTTCTTATGCGTAAAGCGGGTCCAATTAATCCTATTCTTATTACGAAAAGATTATCGGATAATTTTAACAATAATTTCTAACGTATATTTTCGTAATTACCTAAGTCGTTATATCATCGTTCGAGATTACCTAAGTACGAGCCGGAGATGCCAGATTAGACTGCTTTATTACTAAAGTTTCTTACTTTTCTACTTTTCTTACATTTAAATCGTTATTCCCTCCGTTATAAAAGCATTAATAGGAGTACAAAAAAAGTGTCCGAACCTATATACATGTACGAATTTATGTCAGATGTACGACTTGGCGACCGGAGTATAGGGGAACCTACACGGCCGATTTTCGGCGAACCGAGTAAGCCTTGAGATACTACCTATCTGTGCTGGTACGAAAAGAAAAATTGGATTCTTTAGCCACACCACAGCTAGCCTACTCGCCACAGCACCCAAGCCTGGCAGCCATTATGCGACGCGCGACTGTATGTTTTCGTGGGGGTCAATAGCTGTTTGTTGGTCAGCAGCCCTTTCCTCCTCCCGGAGGGCTGTGGAGGAGGTCGAATATAGAGCTCTCAAGTACAGACCTCTTCTATCCCATGTCCAAAAATTTAACGCACGTGACACGGTCGGCTTCATCAACTTCCTCGACTTCGCTCTCTCCAATCTTTTGGGCTGAGTGCTTCACGATGGACTTCTCAGGATGCCTCAATGACGAGTCGATTGGGCCCGCGGCCGAAGGATGTCGTGGCGACTTCGATTTCACCATCGAGTTTGAGAAGATCTTCTTCGCCCTCATTCCAACAGCTATATTTATCGCTAGTTGCCCCGCGCGCATCGTCTACCTCCTTCGCAGGCCCGCAATCGTTGGAGGTTCTTTTCTGCGGCGTGAGAAATCGGTTTGTCATTTAACCCCAGTTTCCGGATTATTGTTGATTCGGACTAGGCTGCTATTTGTGTATATGCCGCCCTTCAACTAGCTCTGCTCGTTCTGAGTGGTACCAAATCCCGGAAATTCCAGGCGCTCTTTGTTTCTTCGTTCGCCTTGACATTCGTATCTGCTCTCTGCGCGATTGCCGTCTCATACCTGGAACATTCACGATCACCGAGACCGTCAATCTTGCTCAATGCTTATCTCTTCGTTACCATCCTCCTGGATATCGCTCAGGCCCGTACTCTGTGGCTGGCATCATTCAACTTCGATGAGATAACATTCTCGCGCTTATTCACTACAGCTGTTGCTGCTAAAGCGGCCCTTATCATTCTCGAGTCGCAGCAGAAGTCGAGATGGGTCCGCTGGGATGCGAGTAACCACAGTCCCGAGGAGACCACCGGTCTGTTCGGTCTTGGTTCGTTCGTGTGGCTGAACAGGCTATTCTTGACGGGATATAAGAAGATCTTGACTTTAGATGACCTGTATCCTCTCGATTCGAACATGGCTTCGGAGCGTTTGCAGTTCAAGCTCGCCATTGGTGCCGAGACCTTCCGTCATCCGGGTCAAAAGTACGGCCTCGCCAGAGCTCTGATGAAAGCTCTGGCCGTTCCTCTCCTCCTCCCAGTTGGCCCAAGGATAGCTATGATTGCCTTCCAATTCTGCCAGCCGTTTCTCATCAACAGCATTTTGGACTATCTGCAGCAGTCATCCGATGACTCGTCGCGAAATATCGGCTACGGTCTTATGGGCGCAACCATCTTGGTCCACATTGGTATAGCGACGTCAGGGGCGTTTTATTGGTACCTTCAAGAACGTCCCATGTACATGGCGCGAGGGGCGCTGATAGGCGCTATATACAAGAAGACAACGGAAGCAATAGCGTCAGCAGCAGGCGACTCCCCTGCACTTACTTTGATGAGTGCGGATGTGGAGCGAATCATCAGGGGTTATTTGAATATTCACGAATTTTGGGCCAACACAATCCAGGTTGGCCTGGCCTCCTGGCTTCTCTCCCGCCAAATTGGCGCATCGTTCGTTGGTCCCCTTATTGTGGTCGGCTGCTGTGTTATTTCCACAACTGTGCTGATGCAGTTCACGGGGCCACGCCAAAAGGCATGGATGGAGATAATTCAGAAGAGGGTGGGTTTGACAGCCAATGTCATTGGGCAAATGAAGAACCTCAAGATTTCGGGGCTTGCCGCGCCTGTGGAGGAGTCGATCCAGCACATGCGAATTGACGAGCTCAAGACCGGATCCAGGTTCCGGATGATCCAAATTCTTACTGCTGTCATCTCCACCATCCCACTCGCCCTTTCACCCGTTTTCGCGTTTGCTCTCGCCGCTCGGACTCTTGATGTGACCACTATCTTCACATCGATGTCGTACATAATTTTGTTGGCAAACCCATTGCAAGTTCTCTTCCAGCTAGCTCCTACTCTTCTTGCCGCCGTCACCTGCCTGGGCCGAATCCAGAAGTTCTTAGAGCAAGATTCACGTGTTGACTTCCGTCAGTCAGCACTGAGTCTATCACGAGAGAGCACTGTGGGGGGCGATTCAGATAACGGAGAGGGAAGAGCCACTCCGCCAATCATGAGTATTTCCGGAGGTAACTTTGGATGGCAGAGCGGCGAGCCAACCCTGAAAAACATCAATCTCAATATCCCAACTTCGTGTCTTACTATCGTGGTCGGGCCTATCGCATCTGGCAAGTCAACATTATGCAAAGTTCTCCTGGGCGAAGCTCCTGTGGCGCATGGGCAGGTTGTAATGGGTTCCTACTGCGGCAAGATCGGTTACTGTGACCAAAACGCTTATCTGTTGAATGCAACGATCCGAGAAAACATTGTAGGCTTTGCCACATTTGACCAGTCACGATACAACGAGGTTCTCGACGCTACCATGTTGCAGCCGGATCTCGCTGCCCTACCACTAGGAGATAACAGTAAAGTCGGCAGCAATGGTATTACACTGAGCGGTGGTCAGAGACAACGAGTATGCATCGCTAGAGCGTTGTATCTCGACTCGAACTTCCTTGTCTTCGATGGAATCCTCAGTGGTCTCGATGCAGATACAGAGGAACACGTTTTTCGCAATTTATTCTCCACTGATGGCCTTCTGCGACGGAGGAATGTCACGACTGTACTCTGTACTCACTCTATCAGGCATCTGCCCTCGGCGGATCACATTGTCGCTCTTGGTTCGGATGGAAGTCTTGTGGAGCAGGGTTCCTTTCACGACCTTATGCGTAATAAGAAATATGTTGCCGGTCTTAAGGTTGAAGAACCCGATTGGGCGACTTCAGAAGACAATGTCAGATCCGCTAATGCTGAGTTTCCGGCTCAGCCCAAATTCGCCGCAAAACCTATTGCATCCAGCTACGTGGAGGACAAGGTGCGAGTAATAGGTGATACTACCGTTTACCGTCACTACTTTGCCCGCATCAACACGGTTTCCATCGTGATCTCCATTGCCTCTAGCCTTGGTTATAGCTTTTTCAACAACTTCAACACCATATGGCTCAAGTTCTGGTCCGAGGATGTTTCATCTGAACGTCCGATGCACTCGAACTCGTTCTATTTGGGCTTATACGCGCTTTTTCAAATGTCTGCACTCGCTTGTCTCCTGTTCATGTGCTTGATATGCTTTATGACAATAGTCCAAATGGTTGGCGCTACACTCCATAAGGAGACTCTTAGGACAGTCATCAGCGCGCCGCTGAGATTCTTCGCCACCACTGACGCCGGCATTGTGACCAACCTCTTCTCGCAAGACATGACTCTTATAGATGGACAACTCCCTGGGTCTTTAGTCAACTTCACAATATATACCTTCTCTTGTTTGGGAATGGCAGCGGTCATCGCCACATCTTCTCCTTTCCTCGCAATTACGTATCCCTTTTTTGCCGTCATTTTCTACGGTATACAGAAGTTCTACCTTCGCACATCTCGGCAAATCCGACTTCTAGATCTCGAAGCGAAAAGTCCACTGTAGTAAGTTGTTCCCGCCCTCATGATAGTCTCTAAGATGTTAAGGAGGCTCAGTACACACTTTACCGACACGACTAAAGGCATTGCAACCGTCCGCGCATTCGGCTGGATACAAGATAGCATCGGACTAAATAACAGACTCCTCGACAATTCCCAGAGACCCGCGTACCTTATGGCTATGATACAACGCTGGCTCGGATTTAACTTGCAGCTTGTAGTGGCAGCCCTCGCCTTCGTCGTCATCACCTTGGCTACTCAGCTACCCTCAAACACCGCATTTACCGGCGCCAGTTTGGTCACGCTTCTGCTGTTTGGTGAAAACCTTTTGCACATCGTTCAAATGTACACCATGCTTGAGACTTCTATTGCCGCTGTCAGTCGATTAAAGAGTTTTGGCGAGAGAGTCCGGTCTGAGAACCTGGACGGCGAAGACGTAGTGCCACCGCCGGAGTGGCCTCTGAGAGGCGCTATCCTGATCAATGGTGTTTCGGCATCCTATGGGTAAGAATCCAATAGCCGTTTCTGGCTTGGGTGGCATGCTGATGGCCCTAAAGGAACCTACCTGCTGAATCGTCTGGACACACCACCGACGGCGGCAACGAAAGCACTACGAAGTCCCCACATCTTGCGGTAAGACATTTGAATCTCTCCATTGCAGGGGGCGAGAAGGTCGCCATATGTGGTCGAACTGGAAGGTAACTTATTCACCCCCTCATCCTCCCATCATACGTCGCTGACATTGAGTGTGATTTGACAGTGGCAAATCTTCGATCATCCTCCTCCTGCTTCGCCTTCTTGACCCTCTGCCATCCTGCGCCCACAATATAACAATCGACGACACTCACCTCCACAAAATCGACCGTGCGACTCTCCGCCAGCGCATCATCGCTGTACCACAGGAACCAGTCTTCTTGCCCGAGGGCACCTCTTTCCAGTCCAATTTGGATCCTTTCGGCATCTCTAGCGAAGAAGAATGCCGTGCTGTTCTCGAAGCGGTTAATCTCTGGCCCTTCGTCGACCAACACGGAGGCCTCAGCGCCGGAATGTCATCGGACACCCTCTCCCAGGGCCAGAAGCAGCTCTTCAGCCTCGCACGTGCAATCCTGCGACGGAGGATACGGTCACGGGAAAGAGAGGCCGAGCTTGGCGAGAAAACCGTTCTGGGACCCGGTGGTGGCGTCTTGCTTCTGGACGAGGTCAGTTCGAGCGTGGATCAGGAGACCAACAGTGCTATGCAAGCCAGTATAAGAGAGGAGTTTGAGGGGTATACGATTGTCATGGTCAGTCACCGTCTGGATATGGTCATGGGGTTTGACACCGTCGTGGTCATGGATGAGGGGAGGGTTGTTGAGACGGGCAGGCCGGAGACGCTAGTGGAGACGGAGGGTTCGAGGTTCAGGGAGTTGTCGTTGGTAGGGAGTAATAAGCGAAGGGGGCTTGGAGGTAGTATTTCGGGTGAGTTTCATCGCTGCTGAACTCGTTCGGCGGAGCCATTTAATGGAGCATCTGTATGTGTAAGTGCAAGCGACATCCCAATAGCTATAGGGGGGCATTTGCGCTTAGTATTCTTTGAGGGAGACGAAATATTCTCGGCGGTGCGCGAGACATCTCGGGTTAGGATCAGTCTCCATTCCCCATTCATCCTGGGATATCGAATCGAGGAGTCTGGGATGCAGAAGGCCAGGTCAGTGGAACCCCAATGGAAGCAGTGTGCGCGTGAATGACTAGCCCAAAGTACTGATAGATGGGAAAGTTGTTACATAGATACCACTGTGATGCTTCACCTAGCTTATCTTTTACTTTGGGCACGACTGCCAAATCATCAGTAGGGATTGTCGCCATATGTGATAGGAATTTGAGAGGTATCGAATCCGTTTCCTCAGCTCATCAGAAGTTAGAAGCGATTCCTGAACATGCTTGTTCACGTGATAGGAGTCTGCAATGGAGGAGAACAAGATACGTAGCGGTCTTTCCTGTTTTCTTCAAAATATACCGGTCGATTAAACGTGATCCTGGATGCGAAGACTCCATAAACATTTTTTTTTCCGCGAGTGTAATGGTCTGGAGGCACAGCTCAGTCAGCTTGCGGCGAAATGGGCGATAGACCAGCGTTTTAGATAGTGATAGTAACGACGTCGCCACCACCGAGCTCTCTTGGTCAAACATCGTAGGGTCAGGCGTCGGCCGATAAGATAGCGAAGAAGTTCGCAATATCTGTATCAACGGAGCTAGTTAAACACACGGTTAACATACCACCTCTACGGTTGGTTATTTAATTAATTCAATAAATAACCCGAATAAAACCTAGCTGTATACTAATTAATAATAACTAACAAAAAGGGATTCTTTCAAGATAATAACTTACTAAACTAACTAATCTAGTAAATAATTAAACTAAGTTGAATAAGACATTTATAATTATTAAAACTTTTTTTAAAAAGATTTTAAATAAATTTGTACTAAGCACTAAGACTTAAAATGGATTTAAAAAAGTCTACAAAACCTTGTTAAAAATAATAAAGCATTTTTCGACTTTTAATTATAATATAGTTCAAAGTATTATTATAGTAATAAGTTAAAGTAACGTTTTATATAAGTAAGTTATACATATAAGAAAGGTGCATATTTTTTAACACTTCACGATAATAAATCTAAATTAATTAATTATAATATTTTCAAAAAATTAAAATTAATTAGAATTTTTTTCGCTAGACGTATTTTCAGCTTTATTATCAATATATATATTATATCCGGGCTTGCCGCAAACGTTATATTTCCGTTCTTTTATTTTAGTCTTTTTACGACGATTATCTTTAGGCGCTGTTGATTACATTTTTCCATAATATTTTTTTCGTTCAGAAGAATTTATTTCTTTTATACAGCACATATTTTTTCTTTTTAGAAACGTTTATTTTTAGTTGTTCGACGTTTGCTTAATATATGGTTAATTTCGCGTAATTAAGCGGCCTTTTATTTAATAAGAATAATTCTATCTTAAAATATAAGTTAATCTTTAGGTAAAAAATTAATCGATTTAATAATGTTTGTCCGCGAATTATTTTCGTAATTTGGAAATTTTTTTATGTAAATAGCGTTCTTCTTTTATTATTTTTTGGATATTTTTAAGAGTTTTTACAAATAAGGCAATAAAACCGGCGGAAGTTAACAGGGAAACGGTTAACTTAAATATAGTTAAAAAAATTTCGAAAGCGAACAAAACGTTAATAAGATCGAATAAAACGAAACCAATTACTATAAATCCGGATTTAATATTATCAGACGTTATAATAATTTAAATTATATGGTAAGATCTGTTAAAGAGTATTTTTTAGCAATATAACGATAAGAATATTATATTAAACATTCGATACATAATAAATCAATCCGTTTTAAAAGAATAAATATAAAGTAAAGGTTAAAGTTTATACGGAAAATGCGGGGATATATAAAATATAATAATGTTATAATTAACATAATATCTTTCGAATTTTATCGAGTAATAATTTTTATAACCGTGAAAAATAAAAAAATGTTTCGATTTTTTATACGCGTTTGAACATATTAATCGAAATATTAAATGTATTTTATATTTAGTTCGGTTATTATTTAATTATTATTTTTTATTATGATTATTTACTTAATTATTAACGGTAAATTATTACGGAATTAATTTTTAAACAATGTTTTCCTGATATAATAATAAATATCTCTATAACTTAATTTTAAACATTAATAACTTAAATAAATAAAATTTCTTTTTTATTTTTTTAAATTTATTTAAGGCTTTAACGTTTTTCGGTATTAATAATTACAATATTCGTTGCGATAAGAATCTTTATTAATGTTGGCAGTTAGTGCTTTAAGGTACGTATGGCTGGTGGGCTAGGCTGCAAGATACACTCTGGGATACTCTTTATCTAGAAAAAACTTTTTAAGCATGAATTTAAGTATGTAATGGGAATTTGGCCCAGACCGTTTTAATTTAAATTTAATATTGCCATAGAGTTTGCACTCAGTTACTGTATTTAATTATTATAACTATTGATATAGTAGTATTTTCAAGTTATTAATTAATATTTAATACGTTTAACGAAATAATTATTTGCGGCATTAAATTAATGAAAAAAGCGTAAAATGTTAAAGCGAATCGTTTACCTACCGAAAACAAAATTAACAGTTTACGATAGTAAGCAAGTAATAAATCTCCGAGTAGCTTCTTATTAGTTAAAGCGGCTTATTCGAACCCCTATTCCTCTCGCCCTAGTAAGAACCTTCCTATAATGAGAGCGTTCTTTAAAACAAAGAATACTATAATAAGCAAAAGGTGGAACAAAAGGGACCCACATTAAATAAGGAGGCAAGAAAAAAGCCTGCTTTCAAAGTGTCTTTAAAAGGCATTTTATTAATTTAGTTATTTTAATAACTAATAAAAGACCAATATAAAACCCGTATTTAAAGATAGCAAATTATTAATACCTTAAACAAGCTTTATATCTCCCTGGGTATTAATATAAACGATATTAAACGCGACGTTAAGGCACGAAAAAATTGGTATTCGTAGGTCGAAAATAAAAATAAAAAATAAAAATAATAAAACGAAAAGATAAACTTTTAAAACTAAAAAACTGGTGATATAGTAGACCAGTTCGAAAATGCGATAATTTAGTGGTTGAGTACCTTTTAACGATAAAAAACGTAAAGTTTAAAAAGCTTATGTAATATTAATATGTAACCGAAAACGTTAAAAAGCGTTCTAATTAAAGTTAAAGTAAATAGCTTTAAAAAAGTACTTCTCGTTGTGGAAAGCGATATAAAGAAAATTAACGCATTAAAAAATGGCGAAACAAAGCTGAAGAGGTGGTTTTTGAAAAATCCTAACCCCCCGGACCCTCCGAAAAGATAAAAAAGCAAGCCATTTAAGAGAAAAGGAGTGGTACGTAATAACCTTAATGATTTAAATAGTTTCTTTTTTTCAAGTTCGTTTAGGGGTTTATCGAAGAAGAAAAACCGCCATAGCTCCCCTAACAATAGCTTTAACAGCTTAGAGAGCTTTAGCGAGTTAGTCTTTGGCCTAAAAAACGGAAGGAAGAATTCCAAAAAGTTTAGTAACGGAGATAATTCGAAGCTGCGTTAAAAACGTTTTAATTTCTCCCTGGATAAAAAGATTTATTTAGCAAGCTAGGCTAATTAAGAGCTTTGGAGTAACGTTTTAAGTTATATAATAGAAAAAATTAATTACGTGGACGAAATAAAGCTAGGTTAACTAAATTAGTTATGTTTAACGAAGGTTAGAATTAAAATCTATAAAAGAGTACCCTGAAATTAATTATAGGTATTAAAAAGGGTACGAAAATATTAAGATCATTCCGGAGGATATACGTAACGATAAATACATTTAAATAAAAGTTTTTTTAAAAAAGATTTAACAAGGTTATATACGACGGAAAAAACTTAATATAATTTTTAATTAAATTTTAAAAGTTTTTTCGAAAGGTAAAAGGTTATAATATACGATTTAAATCGGAGAAATTAATTATTATATTTTTTATTATTATATAAAACTACGTTAATATTTAATAAAAGATTATTTCATTAATGTTGCGGTAAATGGATTATTTCTTTTAGTAATTAATCGATAATTTTAATAACGGATAGTTCGTTAACGTTTGGAAACGTAAAGGTAATAACATTCGAAATAGCAAACTAGCTTAAAATAAGAATAAGAAGCTATTTTGCTTTAACTGTGGCATATATAGGCATATGGCGAAGGATTGCCCGAAGCCATAAAAGGAGAAAAACGGCAAAAGTAAGAAAGAAAAGCAAGATTAAAATGGTGGCCAACGTTAGAGTAATAATAGTGGTAATAGTAGTTAAACCAACTGAAGCAATAGCTTTCGTAACACCCGTAGTGGTGGTTACAGCGAGGAGCAGTTTATCCCTAAAGGCTTAAAAGACCTGTACCGTTTAAATGGAAAGACCTTTAGCGCCCATATTAAGGATTAACAGCTTTTAGATTTTATACAGTGGTATGATAAGATGATTTAAAAGATTAGCCCTGCTAAAGCAATTAAAGCTGCAGTAGCTGATTATATTAATTGTATAAAGATTAAGAGCCTTACGTTATAAGGGATTTAAAGCCCTAAGCTGCAAGGAACCGGCTGTCTTAAGTTATTGCTGCAGGCGACCGAAAGTATTAAGTTTTAAGAGATTAAACACCTTAAAGTTATAAAAACTAATTACGTTAAAGTTAAAATAGTTAATAATGTTAATAGCTTTGCTAATCTTAAGCTATAAGTAATTAAGATATTAATTATAACTAGCGTTATATGATTACATATGTACTGTTTTATAAAAGACGATAAAGTTAAATTATTTTAAGATTTAAATCCAAACGTTAATATTATTAATAATATTGGCGATTTCGAAAGAAACTTAATATCAGATATTAAATTTAAATGAATGTATATTATGATATGTAAAGAACTTATAGCTGCTATTTTAATCGGTAATATGAAGTAACCTTTAAAAAGTTTATATAAAAAAATAGCAAGGTTATAATAAAATACACGTTATATATTAGCAACTTTCCGCTAAAGGTATTTTTTTAAAAGATATTTTATAAAAAAAAGCAGTTAGCTAAATACACATATCTTAATCGGTTTTACAGAAATTAAATTAATGACCATCGACGTTCCTCGTAAAGAATTTTTCTTATGGCTTTATAGAAAGCCAAGGCCTATTATTAAGGCCCCGGAATCCTTAAGCGATTAATCAAAATACGGGTTAAAAGGGCTATTCGATATGAAAAACAGCAGTGACCCGGCTAACGATTTAAAGATAACTTTTCTAGGAATATTTAAAAACGGCAAGGTTTTTATAATTAACCAGGATATAAAAAAATATTTTTAGAACTGCCGCGTTTATTATTCTAAGATTAAACGATTAATTTAAATTATTAAAAAGCTTACGCGGATAAGCCTAAACTTTAACAATATACATTCGCTTCCTTATACAGCGTATAACGAAAGATAAATACGGAAAATACCGTTTATTAACTTTTTAAAAAAAGTAACGTATATAACAGAAATTATTTTATATAATATGAAGTTGCTTATATTTGTTACCAATGAAAATAACGGTTATTGCGAATTTATTACAAACGACTTATCGCGTTATAAAAGATACTATTCATTTAAAATTAAGGGCGAAGTTTAGAAAAGCCTATATACGTATATTACGCGAATAAATAAACGTTTAAAAACGTTAACCCTAAATACGAAAAGTAAGAAACGAATAATATGAATTTTACGCCTTAACAGCGGTAGAAAATTGGGCATAATAAAGATTCAAAACTTTTAGGTAATAAAAAGTATTAAACTAGTTTTTTCTAAAGTTTACAATTAATATTAAAACGAAATTACGAAACGCGGTATATAATTCCTTTAAAACGAAATACGCGTAATTATAACGTAAATAAGATAATTAATATATTTTTGGAACTTTATAATAAAGGTTATAACGTATACCGTTAATAAAACTAGGTAATTAAAAATAGAATTTTAATATTAATCTAATATTTCAAAAACCCGTTGGAATTTAACCCTAAAAAGTTTTCTAGGCTTAATAATAATTACCTTCGCATCTTTCATAATAAGGTTAAAATTTTAATCGATAATAATTATACAACTAAATTAGAAAAGTTAACAGCTTATAAAATAAAAGAAATATTATTAAGCTATTAAGGTAGGTATAATTATAAGGTATAACTGGTAAAGGGCGGTAAATTACTAATAACACCATATGTTATAATTTATAAAAACTTAAAAAAGTTCAAATAAGTTCCTAACCCGAAAGATATTATTCGGTTATTTTCACAGCTTGTATAAAAGCGTTTAAAATACCGTCAGAGTTAGAAACAGGGCGTTAAAATGCAGAACAAGGACGATAACGTCGTTTTAAAGAACGATACAAACCAGAAAACTAAGTAAATTGAGCGAAAAAAAGGACGCCCGAAAAAAACGTTCCCTAAGCGATACACCTTAAAAGCCTCGGACGAAACCCTGAAGCTAATGCGTAAGCTAAAGCTAACTTTAACCTAAAAAGGCGATAATTTAAATAATTACAACCCGTACCTCTTGTATTTCCAGCTATTATTAAGTAATACCAACCATAAAAACGGTTACGTACACGCTCTGGTAAACGATGGCCTGTTAATAACGGAAATAATAAAAACCTAAAACGTGAAATATATCTTAAAACCATCTTTGCTAAAAATAAAAACAATTTTCAAGGCGAAACCTCGTATTTTAGGACTCGCAATAAAGCCCACGAGATTCTTATAAACGCTATGTAAGTATTAAAAATAAGGTATACGTCTATAAAAAAGCTAAAAAAATATAAAGCCAGTATTTGCGCTAAAATATTACCTAACGGAAAAATATTAATTATAACGAAATTACAACTAACATTATAAAGTTTTTTATTTAATAATTTTAATAACTTTAATTACCAGGTTGAATTAGCATATAATCTAAACCGATTTTATTATTATTTACTTAAATAACAACTTAAAGAAAGATAGTTCTATAAAGCTTTTTTCTATATTAAAAATATATTTCGACGTATACTTAAAGGATAAAGTTAAATAGCAATATTGCTTTAAAAAGGTTGTTAAGTTTTTAAATCCCTTATACGGCCTAAAATAAGCCGGAACTACTTAATAAAAGAAAAGTAAAAATATATTAGTGAAAGAAAATATTTATTTATTGATTTCGGATAACGCGATTTATCGTAATAATTAATTCAAAATGTAATCGATTCTTATACTAAAGATTTCCAACTTAGAGGCCTTAACTTACAATATTTTAAAAATATAACTAATAAACATATTAAAAACGTACTATTAAAAATTTAGGTAATATAGATTAATACCTAAACGTAAAAGCGAATTAGTAATAATATATTAAAAAAGCATTAAAGTTATTAAGATTAAGTATTATACGGTATTAAATTACGTTATTTATTAAAAATTATTTATAGTACGTAATAAAGCACGGAAACGTAACTAGTAAAAAAAAAATTTACGAATACAGAAGTTGTAAAAAAAAGTTTAACTTTTCTCATAGCGTTAACAAATTAAATATTACGTATATAATATTAACTGAAATTAGATTTATAAATAACTTATTCTTAAGGTATTAAAATTATATTAAGAAATTAGTACGATATTTAAACAGTATTATAAATTTATCGTTTCGATACGGAAAGCTAAACGAAAAATACCCGTACCGGCAATATAACGATTTAAGCCTATTCGAAATAATGAACACAAAATTTGCAAACGATAACGAATTAGTTAAATACATTATAAGATACGTATTTTTCATAATACAAGTACTCGTTTTATAATTTTTAATATTACAAGGCGTTATTACTAAACATATTACTAAAGCAGAATATGTAAAGGTAAGGATAGTTATAACGGAAACAGCCAGGATTAGGAATTTGCTAATAAAAATAAAGCTTATATTAAAAAAATCCTATTCCAATCTTAAAGGTTAATATAAAGACGTTAAACTAAGTAACAAAAATATAAATAACCTGAAAGAAACCCTATATTCGATTAAAATACTATTACGTACAACAGGAAATATAAAAAGATAATATCAACTTTTAATAGGTTAAAAGTAAAAATAATATAGCAAAAAACTTTACAAAACTTTTAAAAAATTAACTTCGAACGATTCGTAACTAACTTAGAATTTAAATGGATATAAAAAAACTAAGAAAATCAAAACTTTAATTACTTAATAAATTAAAACTTAAATGAGTATTTTCGAAGGATTTAATTACCGAGACTATTTAAAGTAAAAGGGCGTATTAGTAATTAATGCTTTAAGGTGCTTGCGGCTGGTAGGCTAGGCTGTAAAATGCAGTTTAAAATATCTTTTATATAAAAAAAGCTTTATAAGCATAAATTGAAATGTGTAATAAGAGCTTGGCGTAAACGGTTTTAGTTTAAATTTAATATCAACATATAATTTACGCCAAGCTACTGCATTTAATCACTGCGACTGCTAATAATTAAAAACTTAATTTTGTCGAAGTTATTAAATTTTTTTTATAATGCCGTATTTTGCGATAGTAACCCGAATAAGGTCGAATTCTTTGCAAAATATTTTTAGATTTTCGTATAATATTCGTTAATATTTAAGTATCCGATCTAAATAGATTTAAAAGTTTTTTATCATTTAATAAAATTAATTCCTTAATTAACCCCGATACGTTCTGTAATACGTTACGAAAATAATAAATTTGTTTTATGTTTAATATATTAATGTTAAATATAACCGTTTATATATTTAAATTAAAAATTTAATCGATAACCATTTTTTTTTCGGTTAACGTTAATTTTTACATCAAAATTATTACTGGTTTAAACGCGTTTACCGATATATCGCGTTTTTAAAGTGGAGAA
This sequence comes from Monosporascus sp. GIB2, assembly GCA_004155935.1. Classification (NCBI taxonomy): domain Eukaryota; kingdom Fungi; phylum Ascomycota; class Sordariomycetes; order Xylariales; genus Monosporascus; species Monosporascus sp. GIB2. The sequence continues at coordinate 178,724 of QJNV01000050.1, forward strand.
TAAGATATTATAAACAAAATTAAGTTTTTTATAACTAAGTTTTAGGTTTCGTTTTTAACTTAAACGGTTAAATTTATTTGTATTTTTCTTATAAAAGGTTTTATAATCTGAATATTAAGAAATATATAATTAACGATAAGGAGTTAAAATGGCTGAAAAATTTACAGCTTATTTGTATATATAATATACTGATATGGTACGCTATCTTAAAATTAAAGGTAAGTATAAACTAATAAATATTTTCTCAAATATTTTTATATTAACGTACCATATAAGCTCTCCGGATGTATAAGCTTTTCGAATAGTTAATTTTAACCGTCAATCTCTTAATATATGATAAAAAACGGTTAATAAAAAAAACAAAAATACTTTTAACAATTAAGGTAAAAAAATAAAAGCCGTTACTTAAACATAAACGGCTTAAATCTATATATAATGTCGCTGCATTTGCGTTGCATAAATGATATAATAGCATTCCGTTTTAACGCGATTAAGCACTAATAACGCGAAAATTTATAGCAATCGGAAAAAAATTAATTATCGAACAAAACTTTAACCTAAATACGCGAGCGATTTGTATCCGGTATTAATATATTTAAAGTATGGCGATATTGTTATTTACGTAACTAATTATCGAACGCGATAAGGTTAACTAAATAACTAATTATTTTAAAGGGTAATAAAAATTCCAAATGCGGTTAAATTAAAAAAGAATTATTAAAAAGGTTTATATAAAAGTTTAAATTTGTTTCGTAAATAATTTAAGCTTATTCGGAATATAATTATAAAATACGGTATTACTAAAAAGATTTTTACAATTTCGATAAAATAAAGTTTTAAATAAGGTTTTTAAAAATAATGGGTATAAGTATTATTAATACTAAAAAACGTAAACAAGTTAAACAAATTTACTAAAAAATCGCAATTATATTTAGTAATATAAATTATTAAATTCTAAAATTCAATGTTACCTTTATGAATTATTCTTGTCCAAAAACAACCACTTTTTTCATTTATTAGAAAATCACTTACGTTTATCCGTGTAAAAAGTTATTATAAACGATAAAGGCCTAACAATGAATAAATTAAATTTAAAATGAATTTAAGGTTATAATTAATATATTCGAATGCGTACGAAAACATCGGAACGTTTTTTGTCCTTAACGGTTCCAAAAATTATTATTCGATAAAATTTAAAAAATATTACGCTAATTATAATAATATTATATTTTAAATACTAGTTAATCCCGTTTATTTACTTTAGCTTTTTACTCTATTTTATTTCTTTTCATTAAAAGGTATTTTATTTGCTATATATCGAAAATCTTATGCGACGTTATTTATACTATTTAAAAACTTTTTATCGCCGGTTTCCAAAACGCGTTTAACATTATCATAAGGACCGATAACGTTGAATCGAAATTCGCAACAATAAAATTTATCTTATTCGATTTTAATCGCGTTTTTTCCGAATTAAAAGTTTTAATTATACTTTTACTAACCGTTTTTCTACTTACCTTTACCAACTCCGCTATTTCCCTATTTCTGGAAATTTTTACAAATATTACCGAGACGGTTTAATTAAAACCTTATTTATTATAAAAAACTAATAATTACTAAAATAACTTACCAATAAAAATAATTAAATCGTTTACTTTTTCAACAAAAATTATCTTAATGTTATTATACAAAAATGTTCTTTTTCGGAAGGAATACGGCGTATTGCGCGAAACGAACCACATCTTTAATAAACGCCGAAAATTTAAAAATAAACGCTTTCCAAAGGGTTTTTCATAAAAAAAGAAAGCATAAGCTTTTATAACCATAAAAAAGTAATAGTAAATAATCGTAACTCATGAAATGGGGCAGGGTGTCGCGCCTGTTCTCAGATTTGGTTGATCAGTTAGTCCAGATCTTACATGTATATTAAAGCGTTCTTTTCGCCATAGGTTCAACCCCAGGACATTAACACTTACCACGCCACACATATTCATCCATTGCCAGGTTCAATACCATAAATATAATCGTTATCTTTTCCCATCAACCCTTACCTAGATAGTGACATAATGAGGACATCCACACTAATCAAGACTAAATCTCCACGGCCCATTTCACTAATAACGGCCGAACGCAATCGTTGTAAAAAGATTTAAGCGAAAGAAGAAAAGTATAGCGTTTACGGCAAACCTGGACATAATGCGCGTACTTGTAAAAAAAATACAAAAACGTTTAACAACGAAAAATCCGATTAGTTTGAATTAATTTATTACGTTATTGTTAATGAAATTGAATTTTAAATTAAGAATGCTAGAAATTATCCGGAAGCCTTGTCCATTAAAAATTCTTATGTGGCATATTATATCTAATTATAACAAACTATTTTAATTTTTAAGATAGTTATATAAAATAGGAAATTTAAGTAATAATTGTATCAGAGATGTAAAGTAAAATTAAAAGTTTTATTTTACTGGTTTTTAGCTATTGCTCTCTTAGCTTTCTTCGCTGGATTTTTTATTTTATTCTTTAAATAGTTCGTTTTTAAACATTTTATTAAAATAATTTTTTTAGCCGTTGCGAGAACATAATCTCTTTTGTATTTAGTTATAATATTACGCGTTATAAAGGAACTTTTTCAACTAAAGAAGCCGAAGCCAGGATACCTAACTATCGGCGAGCTTATATATTTAAGAATAGGTCTTTATAATAGTTAGATTTTTAAAGGTTTAACGGATCTACCTATGTTATTATTAATGAAATAAATTTATATAATACTTATATATCTTTTATATTATTAGTCTTTCAGTTAATTATTAGCTAATTTCGTTAGTAATTTATAATAATGTAGACACTAAAAGTTCGCTGTGGAAAAAAGAGTTATTATTATTATATTAGTAAGAGCTTGAATCGTCGCACAAATATTCCGTATCGCGTATTACGGATAGTGATCTTTATAAAATAAATAATTTTATATATAAAAACATTAGTAGAAAAATTAATACAAATTAACTAAAAACCCGGTTATAATATAGCTTAACATAATTTAAACTCTTTGTTATATTAGAATAAAACCTTAATAAATTATTATTATTAAAGATACGTTAATTTAAGCCGGGAATTTAATAAAGCACTTAAAATATATGGTTTAGTCATTTGGGACGGAATAATATTGTTTATAAATTTAAAAAATGATAAATATTTTTTTAATTAAATAAAGATTAATTAAACTTATAAAAACTTATTTTTTAATTTACCTGAAATATCGCATTCGATTATTAAGTATATTATATCTGCTATATATATGAGATATAAGTTACTTATAATAGGGCATAATCTTTACCTTATCGCTAAATAATTAGTTTAATAAAATCTTCGAAAATGGTTTTTTAATTGTTAAAAGTTTATTCGAACTTAGTTTAAATTAGCAGTTTAAAATTTGAATCGGCTATATTATTATCAACGTACAATATATCTTTTCTTCCTATTAAAGCGGTTGTGATTAAAGAATAAGTCGAATTCAAAAATATTTTATTACTTTTAAAAGTATTAAATACTTTTCTAACTAATTAATTATTATAAATTACGGCGTCGATTAAAAAACAAGGAAGGAGTTGTAGTAAATAATACTATATTAACTTATGCGTTTATATTTATTACGAATAATTATATATTAAATACCTCGAACTATATCAAGGTGTAAGTTTGATTTACTATGTACTTTTAAAAGTTACCAGAGATTTATCTACTTATATATCAAAAAACCAGATTATGTGTACCTTAACCTGGAAATCTCTCATATACTCATCGGTTAAATGAATCCGTGCGCCCACCTATTTCCCACCAAAATATACCAATTTGACACGCTTGTAATATTAAAAGCGAATAGTAATAAATTAAGAAATAATTATAATAATATAAAGCTTTACTTAAACTTATCAAATTATAAATTCTATTATAAGTTTAACTATAACGTTGGAAACTGTAGCTACTTAAAGGTTAGTAAACTTTTTATCTCATAGAGTTTTACACTTTTATTAAAAAAATCCTCTTATTAGTTACTATTTAATTTACTATGCACTAAGAGCCCGCTTGTAATACGGATAATTAGGTAATATACGTAATATATATAATTGCTTATATAAATATAAAATCATTTTATTTTTATCATTTTTATACAAATTGTTATATTAAATTGAAAAAGGTCTATTTTGGTGAGAAAAAGGTAAGTGCACGGATACATTTGCACCCTTAGTGTAGGTCCCCTTTTATATAAGAAAAGTAACCGTATAGCATACGGTACCGCGTTTAGAATACGGCGATTTAAACTAAGTAAGCTTTGTAAAACGAGGAATATTAAGGTAATTATCTTACCTTCTTATATAAAAAGCTAAATGTAAAGCCTATATATTCTAGTTATTATTTTAAGTAATGCCTTTTTTAAATTTATTTAAGAAATACTAAACGAAATATTTGCAAGCCTTATTTATCATATTAGAATAGTTATTTTTTAAATCTTAAAGGCTTTTAATAAGGTTTCGATATTGGTTATTCGGTGTTAAAAACGAAATTTCGGTAGCCGTAATAGTCGGAACTTTTTTTCGCTATATTAATATTAACGTTAATTTAAACCTCGATTAACTTAAAGATTACGTCGATTTGTTATTAAGTCTTCTTTAATAGTTAAAAGGATAACGTTTAAATTTAATAAAGGTAATGTAAGTAGCGTTAGAGGTAACATTTTATTATTTATTATTAATATTATGTCAGTAGTTATAGTGATCAAATGCAGCAGCCTAGCGCAAATTGTATATTGATGTTGCTTTAGATTAAAAACATCTAGGCCCAACTTTTATTACATATATACATTTTTACTTAAAGAGCTTTTTCTAAATAAAAGGTATCTTAGGTTGCATCTTATAGCCTAACTTACTAGCTGTAAGCATTTTAAAGTATTAACTACTAATACGCCCTTTCGTTTTAGGTGGTTTCGGTTATTAAATTTTCCAAAAATCATTAACTAAGTTTTAATTTGTTAGAGAATTAAGCCTTTATATTAAATAATTTTTCATTTTTTTTAGTTTTAAGTTCGTTATAAATCGTTCGAAATTAACTTTATTTAATATTTTCGTAAGACTATTTATTGGGTTATTTTTAATTTTAACGTATTAAAAATTGATATTACTTTTTTGTACCTTTTGAGAGCCGTAATAATATGCTTACCGATTATAAAGTTTCTTTCGGGTTATTTGGCTTTTCGTTACTTATTTTAATATATTTAAATTGTTTTTCAAACTAAGAATAACGTTTTTTAATATAGGCTTTAATTTTATTAAAAAGCTCTTAATTCTAGCTGCTTTTATTGCAATGATTTTCACCTTTACGTACTTTGTTTCGGTAATATATTTAATAATAATATCTTATAATTTCAAAAACTATAAAACGGATGTTTTAATTATAAATTATACGTAATTTATAATAGATATAGTTAATTTATTATCGTTTGTAAAATTTATATTTATTTTTTTAAATATGTTTAAATCGTTATATTTTTTAGACGAGTACTTTTTATTTAACTTCTGGGGTCGAAACTATAAGTTTGCTATACCGTTTAAATACTGTAATAATCGTTTAATATATTTTTAATACTTACGTAACGGGTTGCCCATAAATCTAACTTAAGCTAACGTTTTAAACGTTATATCGAACTTATTAACACAATTAAGAAAGTTAATTTTTGTTAAAAAAAGATTTCCGTGTTCGTAAGTATTTTCCTTACTGGTTACGTTTTTATATTCTATTACGTACTATAAGTAACAGTTTATAAATAACGTAAGTTAGTTCCGTATAATATTTAATTATAATAATTTTAGTAACTTTTTAATATATTATTACTAATTTACTTTAACGGTTTTAAGAAGTGAAAAACGGATAATCCGTACTTTCAGTTATTAATCCGCGTTATTTAAATCCTTAATAAGTGCGTTTTTAACGAATTTGTTAGTAATATTTTTAAGATTTACAAATTAAGGTTTATAAGTAGGAAATTGTCCATGTACGAAGTAATAACATTCTTTAACTTATTATTACGGTAAATTTCGATATTTAAGATTAATATATAAATATTTTATTTTATTAATATCCTTTTTACTTTTTTTTATTAAGTAATTCCAGTTTGTTTTAAGCTTTATAAAGAGTTCATTAATTTAATCCACTTTTTAAGTAAAAATTAATATTTTACTCTATTCTTTAAGTTTACGTCGAAATACTTTTATATATAGGAAAAAGCTTGATGTAAATATCTTTTTTTAAGTTATTATTTAAATAAGTAACCATAAACTCGATTTAAATTATATGCCAATTTAAGCTAAGAATTAGGGTTATTAAAATCTTTTAATAGATAACTTTTATAATGTTAAATGTTATCTTATTATAATTACTTCCCTTTCGTTAATAAATACTTTAATGTAAATACGGGCTTTATATTCTTTTAAGTTTTTTATAGACGTATATTCTTTTTAACACTTATTTGGCGCCCATACAATGCCCGTAAGTTTTATCGAGGGCCGTAAAATAAAGAATTCCCTATTGAAAGGTTTTTTAATTTTAATAAAAATTAATTTCAACTATCTTTTACCCTTTAAGTTTTTCATTACTTTTTTTAATAACGGGCTATCGTTTATTATAACGTATACGTAATTGTTTTTATCGTTAATATTAATTAGAAATAAGTGGAAATAGAAAACGTACGGATTATAATTTTTTTAAATTATCGCCCTTTTAGATTAAAACCAGCTTTAGCTTACGCATTAATTTTAGACTTTTTCTAGAACTTTTAAGGCGTATAATTCAGGGATCATTCTTTTTGGATATTCTTTTTTATGCTTAATTTACTTGGTTTCCTGGTCTGTATCATTCTTTAAAACGATGTTATAATTCTTGCTTTTAATTTTAACGCCTTACTATTTTAACGGTATCTTAAACGTTTTTATATAGGTTACGGCAGTAACCTGATAACATCCTTTAAACTAGGAGATTATTTTAACACTTTTAAATTGTTTTAAATAATAATATATAATATTATTAATAATTTGCCGCTTTTTATTAATTATATCTTATAATTCTATATATTTTAATAACTTAGTAGAGTTTCCTTTGCTTTTCAACTTCTTAACTTTTTTATTTTTATTTTGAAATTTTTGTAAATTAATATTATATACTAATTAATAAAAATGCGAAAGTGATTATTATTAAGTTTGTAAAACCTTTAAAGGTTAAATTCGAATACGTTGTCGAAAAACTAAATTTATCTGATATTCCTTATCGTTAATTATTTCATTCTGTTAACGGTATACGTTATAACCTTTTTTATAAGGTTTTAAAAATCTGTTACTGTTTTTATTTACGTTATTATTACGCATATTTCGTCTTAAAGAATTTATATGCCGCATTTCGTAATTCGGTTTTAATACTAGTTATAAACGTTAAAAATTACCAGTTTAATACCTTTTACCGCGTAAAGTTTATACTATTCTTTTATTACTTTTTATATTTAAGATTAATACTTTTAAACGTTTTATTATCCGTATACTATATATATATAAGTTCTTTTAGATTTGGTTTTTAATCTTAAATAAATAATACTTTTTATAACATAATAATTTATTTATGATAAACTCGAAATAACCGTTATTTTCGATACTATTAGGTTTAATAAAGCTTATGTTATACCAAATAAATTTTCTTGCGTACGTTACCTTTTTTATAAGTTATTAAACGGTATTTTCCGTATTTTTTCTTTATTATATATTATATAATATAACGATTTTATATTGCTAGAGTTTAGGTTTATTCTCGTAAAACTTTTAATAGTTTAAATTAATCGTTTTATATTAAGGTAACGAAAGCGGTAATGTTAAAAAATAATTTTCTTTTCGATTTCGTTTGTTATTAAAACCTTGCACTTCTTGAATACATTTATAAAGGTCGCTCTTACGTTTTTTTCATTTCGGCTAAAGAAGCTTATCATTGTACATAATCAGTATCCCTTTTCAAACATGTTAATTTGTAAACTTTTAAAGTTTTCTTAAAATACATTTTATTTGCGTAATAGATAGCTTTTTTCTAAAAAAATGTAATGTGGTACAAAAATAATAAGTTATTTTATATTAAACAATTAACCGATTTCATAGTTTTTATTTCCGAGTTACCTTAGTATTTTCTTCTTTTCATTATAAATACCATTTTTAGTTCATTTATTTTTGGATATTTTTACGGGTTTTTGTAAGTAGCGAAATAAAACCGCCGGGCGTTAACAGGTAAACGGTTAGCGTGAGTATAATTAAAAGAATTTAAAGTTTGAAAACAACGGTTAAAAATTACATATCATAAAACCAGCTTTCGTACATTTAAATTTAATATTGTTAAATGTTATAATACTTTTAAACAAAGTGTAAAAGCTGGCTAAAATTCTTTTTATAATATAGGTATAATCTCGTCATATTCAGTTATAATATATAAGGTATAAACGCAATTTAAGAGAGAAAAATAAAACTCGTTAAAAAGTTAAAAATAATAAGAAAAATAGGCGGGTATATAAAATAAGACAATATTATACTTAGCGTAATATATTTCGACTTTTATCAAATTATAGTTTTCCTGGCCGTCGAAGATAAAAAAGCCTTTCGCTTTTCTCGTACGGGTTCGAATATTTTCATCCAAATATTATATTTATTTTAACCTTAAATCGTGTATTAATTAATTATTATTATTTCTCGCCATTATTAATTAGTTATTAGTAATAAATTACCGTACCACATAAACGAACTGTATATACAAATAAGTTGTACGCTTTTTGCCACCTCATAACAACTAATCCAAATAATTTCACTGTAATAAATTTAATTAATTTAATCGACGGTATTTGATTTCGCTGATTTTAATTATAACTTTTAAACAAATGTACGCATTATATTAAAGCCTATTACGGATGCTATATTTTTTCAGTTCGTATGCGACCGACCACCTTTTAACGTGTTACAACTTATATTATCCCTAATTTACAAAAATTAAAGCCGACCGACAGAAATACGATTACGACCACATTCCCAACCCGTATACGCAATCGTTTTTTGTTCGGCTTTAATACGTGGAAGATATTTCCGAAAATGAAAGGTCATAGGGCTTGAAAAACGCGTTGCAAGGCTGCGGGGCAAGGCTATAGGGCTTTGTTTTAGGGCGCGTCGGAGAGGCGTATCGCGGTATTCGAAATCACAGTTCGACCTTACGTATTTAAATGGTTAAAATAAACGCTATTAAAAAAAATTACTGATTATATAGGATAAACACGTTTTGTCGGTCGGTAAAAAGGTGGTGGCAAAAAAGATAGTGTTAATAGCTATTAGAAATAATTGTCGCATAAAAGTGCGCAGGAAGAAATAATAATATAAAGTTCGCAACAAGCTTTAATATAATGCGTGCACTTCTTTAAAGGTTGTAGTTATAACTAGCGAAATAAAATACCGCCGATTAAATCAATTAAATCTATTATAGTAAAATTATTTAAATTAGTTGTTACAAGGTATCAAAAAGTGTACACCTCGTTTATATGTACAACTCGTTTGTATGGCACGTTATTATATAATTAAATCTTAAGATAAATCTTCTTTATTATAAAAATGCATAGTAATAAAGCGTAATTTATATAATAAATAATTAATATAATTATATTCTTCTTTTTTTTATTCTTATATTTAATTATTATTTTTATAGTATTAATAACTAGTATAACTCTTTTTTAAAAAACATTGTTTAAAATTAACTTTTATTAAAGTTAAAAAAGGCTTTCTCTATAATATTATATCTTACAATTACTAGCTTAAATAAATTTAAATTATTTAAAAAATTGTTCTATATATTCGCTTTTTAATCGTTAATAATTAACAATTCGATTGCTATTACTTCTAAGGTTGTTTTATTATTTAATTAATTTAAAAATTAAGTTAATTTCGCTATAGTACGTAACGCTTTAGGGAAGTAATAAATTAATAATATTTTTAAAATCTTAAAACCGGTTAAAAAAGATTATATACTCAAGTTAAGCATTTCGTCGAAAATAGATTTCTTTTCGAGTGCCGTTAATATTTGCAAAGTAAAGTAAAGTCGGATCGGGCGCATTTATCAATAAAGCGGTATATTAGGATAAATATAATTCTTTATAAATAATATTAAGCTTTTTATAACTAAGTTTTCTTCTTAAAAAAGACATAGTTATATAAACAAAATTAGATAAAATGATAAATTAATAATTTAATTCCTAAACTTTACGACCTATCCCTCTCGCAGGCTGACCTATCTCGTAGACCCTTCCTACGCCAATCCTCCTCGGTACTTTAAAAGGTTTTCGTTACTCGGAGCAACCGGGGAAACCATCGCCCTATTCCTTTTCGCAACGTTTTAAATTTCAACGTTAGTATCCGTTAGCACCTTACTATCTTCCTTTTCCTTTTTTAATTTCGCCAATAATGCTTCCATAATCGTAATATTATTTGAAATAAGGTTTTGTAAAATCGATTTCTGTTATTTTTACGAATAATATCGTATTCGAAAATTAAAAATTAAACGCAGTTATTTTAAGAGATATTACTCTAGTTAATAAAATTATTGTTATTTTTCGGTCGTTTGATAATTTTAAAAAATTAATTATTATAAAAGAAAAGCTTTCGTTAAATATTTTGCCGCTATAGATTACTAGTATCGTATACAAATTTTGTAATCTATTAACTTATAATAATAATAATAATTCGAAAAGTTACCTTAAAACGATCGAACCGTAACATTAGCAAACCTTTATATAAGCCTTCGTACGTATTTAAGGGCTAACCTTGAAGTTCACCGCGTAAAGATTTACGTTTCTTAAATTCTATTATGTAAATATGCCCAACTGCAAAGCAAGCAGGCCTAAGGTTTACCAAGATTTAAACTTAGCGGCAATTAGGTATATAAGTGTTACGACCTTATAGGAAGGAGGTCCCGGAAACGGTCACATTAAACCGAAACAGGATCCAAATGGGTCGAGTTACGTAAATAATGCTTAGTAATAATGCACTAATTATAGTTGAATATTATTTATCGGTAATTAATTAAGTAATAATAAGCTAATAATATAAAATAAAGATATATACGTTCGTTATGTTTTAAATTAAATAACGATAGTTTGTAATATAATTTTATTACTTAAAGTACTTTTGGTATTACGAAACATAATGAAGTTATCGTATTATTTTATTATTTAAATTCCTATAATATTTTGCTAATATAAACTTATCGACTTAAGTTTAATAATTAGTTAATTAATTTAGCCGTTATACGTTGCAAGTTTTTATTTAATAATACCGTTAAACTTTAAGTAATAATTTGATAAGATATTTATCGATAAGTAACCCGTTTACGAAATCCCTAAAAATAACGATATGGATTTGGATAAGGAAAATTAGATTTCCGTTTTAATTAAAGAAAAAATATTTCGACGTTTAAACCTTATAAATTAACGTATTAATTAATTTAAACGGGATAATACGGAATTTATTTTAATTTTCCAAATAACCCGGACCTTTTTGAAATAAGCTTATTAAATTTTTAAAAAAATGTTAATTTAATTAGTTTTAAATAAAAGATTAGGAAAAGTATTAAAACTTTTTAAATCCGAACCTTTTAATAAGATTTCCATTAAATTATAATTATTTTTTACTTAATATTAAGCATATTTTAGATATTTTTTAATACGATTAATTAGTTTAATTATACGAATCGAATTTATAGTAAAATAATCCTCAAGATATATAATTATTTGGTTTAAATCCGCGGTATAAAAGCATATTATTATATTTTTAAAATGATAAAATATAAAAATAATACGAATTTATAATAATTATAAAGTTTTCGAATAAACGTTTTAAAACACGTTTAAAATAATAAACGAAAAAAATAAAACGGTAATAAATATTTAATAATTATAACAAAAGAAATTTGTTTCCTAATATGGCATTAAACTTATTTAGCTTTTTTTAAAACTTAATTAAAGATAAAAAATATTAATAATTTAATTTTTCGACGGCCTTAAAAAAAATACAAAAAAAATTATTTAAGGCAAATCGGCTATAATATTTGATTAATTATATTATGAAGGTTATTAAAATCGATAACCGATAATACGTTTTGCGAATGTATAATATTAAAAAAAAAAACGATAATAAGTTGCGGTATTACGTTAATAGTAGCGCACCCCGACGATAAAATATTATATATAAGACGGAACCCGGACTTATGGAAATCGGCGCCATCTAGAAATAAAATAAATAACGTATTAAATATTGGAATTATGACAAAATTAATTATAAGATTAAAAAATATAAATTATTTAAAAAATAATAAGATAAATTTTGGATTTTTATATTTATAAGGTAACTTTTTAACAATAAAGGAAAAATTATCGCCATAATACGATATTAATTTATTTTCAAACTTTTGGACGAAATAAAAAAATAATTATAACAATATTAAGGATAAATAAAAGTAATTTGTTTTGGTATTTCCGGTCGATATATTAAGAAATATTCTTTTTATTATTAACGATAATAATATTTTACTTATAAAAAATAAAAATAATTTTTTTATTTACGTATTACGCGTATAATAAAAAAAGGATTTGATTTTTTTAACCAAATCGGCCGAAATAAATAAAATAAACAATAATATTGTTATTTTCGTATTATGCGTTTTTAAAAAAAATTAACCAAAAAGTGGTATTTTATAATTAGCCCTTAACTTTATAATATTTTTATTAAAACTTTTTTTGTTTTTTTAAAAAATATAATTATTAATTATAAAGAAAACGTTATGGAAAAACGCGATATAATTATACGGTAATTAATCGCGAACCTTTACTTTTAATTATTTATTATTATAAATTTATTAAAACGAAAAAAAGTTTTTAGCTAATTTGGAATAAATTATTAAAAATATATAAAAAAAAAATTAATAATATTCTTACTTGGGAAATTACTTACGTTATAAAAAAATAATTTACGTAATAAAATTAAGAAATACGATAACAAATTAAAAAACTATTTTAATAAGAAAAAAAAAATATAAAAATATTATAATATATAAAATACGGAACGTTATATAATACGTATTAATACGTTAAAATTATAAGTTAAATAATAATATTATTTTATAAAGTAATTTCGAAATTAAATTAAAAACTTTGTAAAAAAAATATAATAATTCGAAAAAGATTACCTAAAAGTATTACGCCTTTTATAAAAAAGCCGTAAAAAGGCGAAACCATAAAAAGTTAATAAAGATTTTTTAAAAAAGTTTTAATAATAATAAAAAATGACGAAATTTTTATTATTTTAAAATTACAAATTGGGAAATATTAGTATACCGTTATAATAAATAACGAAATTTTAAAAGGAAATTATATTATATTTAAAATAATTATTCGATTTAAGTTATTATGAAAATATAAAAAAGATTTTTATATTACGAATATAACTGAAAATTAATTATTTTTGTATATTAAGAAAGAAATTACGCGCGAAATAAATTACTTTAATACCGTTATTTTAAAATAATATATAATTATTAATTTCGATATAATACCATTAAAAAATTACGATATAATTTTAAAAGTAATATGGTTATATTAATATAACTTTTTAATCGATTAAATAATTAATTAAGTAAAGTTTTTTTTACGGTTTAATAATAAGTATTTAAAGAAAAATAAAGATTTTAATATTCGATCGAAAATAACGACAAATACCGGCATAAAAATACGATAAAAACCTTATTACTTATAAAAAAACGATATAAAAAAAAGTATTATAAAAAAATTCAATATATTATTATTATTATTAAAATAAAATTATGGTATTTAAATAACGATTTATAACAATTAATCCTTAAATTAAAAAAATTAATTAATATATTATAATAATATTATAAGTATAAAAAATTTTTTAATAAGAAACTTAAAACGAAATTATCCGAATATAACGAATAAAATTACGAAATTATTTTTAAAAAAAGAATATCGATTAAATTGTATCTTATTTATAATTTTAAGAAAAACGGAATTATATATATTTCGAAAATACCTAAAAAATTAACTTAAAAAAATAAATTTAATTATTTAAATTATTTGCCGGGTACTTTATATTTTTCGTTTTTAAAAAAAACCGCAAATTACGGTTAGTTATAAATTACCGATAATTTAATAATATTATTATTAAAAATTAAATATTATTATTTTTAATTAATAAAATAAAGAACTATTTTTATAAAAGTTAATAATTTATTATATTTTATTTTAAAAAATAAATATAATTTAATTCCAATTAAAAAAAGTTATAAATAAAAAACGGTATTTCGGACGAAATACGGTTTTTATAAATACCTTATAACCTTTATAAAATTTATTAACGTATTTGTTATTTTTTAATATATAATTAATTACGTATTCCGAAAATATTTTGATATTTTTATTATATATTATTTTAATAATATTTTTACTTTTTTAGAAATTAAAAAATAATATAAGGCATACGTTTATAAAATATTATAATTATTTTAAAATATTAATTTATTAATTAATACGGAAAAAAGTTAATTTTAAATATAAAAAATAAAATATTTAAACTATAATATTATTTTTAAATATATTAAAATAAACCTTAAAAAAATATTATAATATTGAATTAAATATAATTTATTATAATTAAAAAAATATAAGTTTTTTTCGGATTTATTAATTATTACCGAGAATTTATTAAAAATTTTAACCGTATAACGATATTTTTTAATATTTTTATACGAAAAAAATAAAAATTCCGATAAATATTAAAAGTGGAAAAAATATTTTAATAATTTAAAAACATAATTACGAATTAATCCGTATTAATTATATATAATTTAAATTACTTAATAAAATTAAAAATTAATACGTTAAATTATATTTTAAATATAATAATTAAATAACGAAATAATTAAAATATTTTAAATTTTATTATTTATTTTTATATAAATTATAAAAATCAAAATTACGTTCCGTAATTTTTAATAAAAAATTCCTAATTATTATTAAAACGTTTTACGAATTTAAATATTTTTTTAAAAATAATTAATATTAAATTAAAATTTATACGAACTATAAAAATTTTATCCGGTTTATTATAATTAAAAAATTTATAATACGATAATTTCGTTATTATTTACCGTAAAAATTTAAAAAAAAAGTTTTAACGTATTTAATAAACGACCAAATTTAAAGGAAAAAATAATTAAAATTAATTATGTCATATTTAATATAACGAACGAAAAATATTTACGTTTACGATAAATCGTAATAATACGACGGACAATTTCGGATATATACTAAAAAATTAAAACGTATAATAACAACTTATCAAAAAAAATAATAAAATATAAATTCCAAAAAAATATTAAAAAAGTTTAATAAGGTAAATATATAAATATTTCTTATATAAATATTTAAAAATCCATAAAATTTTTAAACGTTTTTAATATATATATTTTTTTCCCAAAATAAAAAATATAATATAAAAATTTTAATAATAATACGACGTTTATAATAACATAAAAATACGGCGATATAAATTTTATAAAAAATTATAATTATTATTAATTATAAAATAATTATAAGATTTTATTATTATAAAATTTATTATAAAATTTTTTTTATCGGAAAACTTAATTACGGATATATATTATAATAATATTTTTATAATCGTCGATCGATTTACAAAATTTTTTTATTTTTTACCTTATAACGAAAATACGAATACCGAATAAATAATATATATTTTTTTAAAAAATATTTTTAATATAAACGAATTATTATATTAAATCGTTTTAAATAAAAAAATAATATTTATTTTTAAACTTTAATAAAATTTAATAATATAAATTAATTTAAATTATAAATTATTTAACGTTTTTTAATTTTAAATAAATAAATAAATAAAATAATAAAATTAAATATTTAAAATATATTTACGATATTATATTAATTACGAATAAAATAATTAAATTAAAAAATTACTAATAATTTAAATCGTTTATAATATTAATTATTATAAAAATATTAAAACGATATTATTAATAATTAATTTTGGTTTTACCTTAAGAATTTATAAAAAATTATAAAAAAAAATTTTTTTAATATCAAAATTATTTTTATAGCAAAATGCCTTAAATAATTATATTAAAAAATAAAAACAAAACTTAAGTTAGTACAAAATTAAATAAAAAAATATTACGATTAAAAACGGTTAAAAAAATTAATGTTTTCGGAAAAAAAAATTATTTACTTAATTATTAAAAATATTTAAATTAAACGATTAAATAAAAAACTTAATTTTAAATATATTAACTTTTATAAAATTATTAAAAAAATTTTAAATAATAATTATTAATTAAATTTTCCATTTAAATTAAAAGTTTATTTAGTTTTTTACGTATTTTTATTTAAATTAATCATAAATATTATTAAAATATATATAAAATAAAACTATATAAAAATAAAAAATAAATAAAAATATAAAATAAAAAAAGTCCTAAATATACGAAAAATTAACGGATTTACGTAATATTTAATTAAATAAAAAAAATTTTCCGATATAAAAATTTCGTAAAAACCCGTTAAAAACTTTATAAATATTTAACGCTTATTAAAAAGTTTTTATTAACGGTAATAAAACTATTAAAAATAAAATTTTAATTTACGTTTTCGATAAATAAATCGGTATTTTTAATATTTAACCAATTTATAAACCTAATAAGCGGTATAAACGTAATTATAAAATTTCCGCGTTACTTTACTTGTAACGTTTTTATTTTTTTAACTTTTTTAAGAATTATAATTCGTATTAAATTATTTTTACGTTTTTAAAACGAAAAAAAAAATTTATTTTCGAAATCGAATTAAGCGCGTAATAATTTCGTTTATTTTACGTTAGTAACGTTCTTATAACTTCAGAAAACGTTTTTTTATTAATACCTTTTTACGTTTTAATTATTAATTTTTAATATAAATATTTTTTAACGAAAAAAAAAATTACCGTTCCCGTCGTAAGAAATACCCCGTCTAACATAAACTTTACATTTCGATACGTTTTTCATTATTTCGTATTTCCAACTTTTAAAAAAACAAAAAAAAAACGGTATAATTTTAAAATTAAATTTATCGAAAATAAAAAAAATTTTAACGATAAACCGTTAAAAATAAAACTTAACGACAAATTTTAATTATACGACCCGATATAATAAAGCAAAATATTTATTATAAAAAAAATTTTAAGGGCAAGATTTATAAAAAAAGAAAATCATATTACAACCTTATAAAAAGAAAATTCTAAAAACGGTTATATTAAACCGAAATAAGATTAAAATAAATTAAATTACGTAAATAATATTTAATAATAATATATTAATTATAATTAAATATTATTTAACGGTAATTAATTAAATAACGATAAATTAACAATATGAAATAAAAATATATACGTTCGTTATTTCCTAAATTAAAAAACGATAATTTATAATATAATTTCGTTATTTAAGGCATTTTTGATATTACGAAACATAATTAAGTTATCGTATTACTTTATTATTCAAATTCTTATAATATTCTACTAACATAAACTTATCGATTTAGGTTTAATAAATGGTTAATTAACTTAGCCGTTATAATAAGCTTTTTAAACGGATATTAATTAAAGGATTAGGTACCCGTAAGGCCTTAATAAAAATTACGAATTTATAAAAAATAAGATATATAATTAATTTTAAATTATAAGAACCACCGATTAATTATAGTACTTTAAGATCTTAAATAAAGTGTTTATTATGTTATTTATATCGTATAATAATTTTAATATATTTAGCTTAGCTTAAATATATGGTTTAAAAGTAGTTGTATTTTATATAACTAAGTTTAAAGTTTTATTTTTGAACTTAAATAATTTAATTTATTCGCGATTGTAATAAAGCATTTATTATAATAGTTTACGAAATAAATATTTAAGTATAGGTATATAAAATATGTTAAAAAAGTATTGCGCGTACTTGTACGTTGCGGGTCCTTATGTAGTACATTAATCGATATTAAAACTAAAGAGAATCACGGATAAGGACGGACCTTAAAATCAAGTACGACTTATACTAATACCAAGCTATTTTAATAGAACTTATTAATATATTAATAATTCTACAACAAATGGATGACTATGTTATTAAAAACACCTTAATATTTTTATAATATACTACGTTAGCAATATTCGTATTTTTTGAAAAATAAATAAGCTAAATTAAAAATATGTCTATAAGATAATATAAGCATTAAAAAGCGCTAATTTGTTAAGTAACGTAAAAAAACACTAGTTTTATAAAGAAAAATCGACTACCGAGGTTATTGGATTATTTTAGGATAACATACCAAAAGTATAAGTTGGATATATAATTAAGTTAAACTCTTTTCTAGTTATTTTATATTCTTGTTATTAATCTTTTCTTTCTTAATATTAATATTATAGAACGCGCTATAAAAAAAGCGAGGATAATTTTATTTACTTAGGTTAAGAAATAAGACCTGGAACTTAGTTATTACAACCTTAATTTTATTTGTAACGTCTTTTATTTTACTTTATAAACGCGATAGAACGGTAAACGCGCCCGAAAAAAGATTACTTTTCTTTTATAAAAATTAACGTTAACTGAAACGATATTAAGTATTAACCGAATATTTAAGTTAAATATACGAACGTTTCTTATCCATCTAAAGTATATTAAAAGTATAAATAACTTATTACTTGTTTAATACAACGCAAAGCGGGTTAAAGTTAATTAACCTTAAACTCTACTGTTATGACACAACTAGTCGGACCTCGGAAAATGGTCTCTTGGCAAAAACCGTACAATAGGACCTAAGTGGGTTAAGTTACGTAAGATAGATTTATAAGGATTTAATAAATCTATTTGAAGTTACTATTATAGTTTTATAGGGATTTAATACATTTTTTTGAAGTTATTATTATAAATTTATAGGGATTTAATAAATCCATTTAAGGTTATTATAGCTATATATGTTATTCGTTTTTATAAGTTAAATAGCGATAGTTTGTAATATAATTTCGTTACTTAAGATACCTTTGGTATTACGAAACGTAATTAAGTTATTTATTACCTTATTACTTAGTTTCTTATAGTACTTTGCCAATATAAACCCGTCGACTTAGGTTTAATAATTGGTTAATTAGCCTAGCCGTTATACGTTACAAATTGGGATTTAGTGGTATTATTAGATTTTAAGTAATATTTCGATATTATGTTTATAAACAAATAACTTGCATATAAAATTCCTAAGGATAATAATATAAATTCGGATAATGAGAAACAATTGTTTTTTTAACAAAAAAAGAAGTTTTTTAACGTTTAGATTTTATAAATTAACGTATTAATTAATTCGACCGAAATAACTTGGAACTTACCTTAACATTTTAGGTTACCCGGATTTTTTTAGAACAAGTACGATAAGTACTTAGAAAAGGATTTGTTTATATGGGATACTTTATTCCAATAGTATTTATTAAGGTGTTAGGAGAAATGTTAAAACCTTTTAAGCTTAAATCTTTTAATAGAATATTTGCTAAATTGTAACTGTTTTCTATTTAATGCCGATTATATTTCGGGTCTTTCCCAATACGTTTTATTACGCTAACCGCATAAATAAAATTTATTGCTAGACGATTTGTAAGTAATGCTGTTATTTGGTTCGAACTCGTTATTAAAAAACATGTTACGGTGTTTTTAAAGTAACAAAACCCGGAAATAATACCGATTTAAGGCAATTATAAAAAGTTCGAATAAGCTTTTTTAAAAACCTTCAAAATGGTAAATAAGAAAATTAAGGCGGAAATTAAAATTTAGTATTTATGATAAAAAGAATTTGCCTTTAGTTATGGTAACGAATTGATTTAATTTTTTTCAAAACTTAATTAAGGACAAAAAATACTAATAGCCCGATTTTTTCATAGTTTAAAGAAGGAAATCTAAAAAAAATTGTTTAAAGAAAACCGACCGGAGTATTTAAGCGATTATATCGTAATGGTAGTAAAAATTAACGATGGATAATACGCCTAGCGAACTTATAATATTAAAGGAAAATACAATAATAAATTACGTTATAATGTTAATACTAGCGCATTACGATGATAAAATATAGCATACGGAATTAAACCTGGATTTATAAAACTTAAAAATATTTAACGACGAAACTATCGATAAGTAAAATACTGGAATTGCGGCAAAATAGGTTATAAGGGCCCCGAATGCAGATTACTTAAGCAATTTCGACGAAATAAGTTATAGATTTTAATACTTATCGGATAACCGTTTAATAATAAAAACGGAAAAACTTTCGCCATAATATAACGACAAGATGGTTTGGTAAAACCTTTATTTTAAGAAATATAAATGCCAGAATTAATTTTTCAAATATAATAAAAAAGAATTAACGATAATTATTTTGGATAATAAAAAAATAGTTATAGGAATACCAAGAATGGATAAAAAGTGTTTATCCCTGAAGCTCAAACTAATATAAACGAAAATATGTTTTTCTTTGTCGACGTTAATAAGACCTTAGTTACAAAAAATAGAAACGATTTATTTATAAACGTACCGCAAGAATGGCTAAAGAGGGATTCGATTTCCTATTTAAGATTAAAAAAATAAACAAGATAAATAATGGTATTAACATTTTTGTACTATTAGCTTTTAGGAAAAACTTAATTAAAAACGGCCGAATAAAGTTAACCTTTTAAGAGAAAATATTTATGAAAAGATTTCTTTTGCTATTATAAATAATATATATATAATGTAAAAAAGAAAGTAATCCTAAAAAGATTTAATTTAGTTATACGATAATGAATTACCGATTTCCATCTTTAAATAACCATTATTATAAACCCTAAAGAAAAGGAAAAAATTTTAATAAATCTTACCTAACTTATAAAAGATTTATAAGGGAATAATAAAAATACTTTTACTTGGAATACGGTTGACGTTATAAAAAAATAATTTACTTAGTAAGATTAAAAAATACGATAATAAGTAAAGAAAATAATTTAATTAAAATAAATTATAAAATTATAAAAAAATCGAATAATATAACTCTATAATAAAACGGAAAAATATAAAATACGTATTTATTAACTAGAAAAATAAACTAAGTAATAACGATATATTATTAAGCAATTATGGGATCGAATGGATAACTTCGGAAGACGGGTACGTTAATCCGAGCAATACCTAAAAGAAAAAAGCTACCTATAAGAAAGCCGCAGGATGGCAAGATTTAAAGGAGTAAATAAAAGTTTTTAAAAAGGGTTCTAGCAGTGATAGGGGTTGAGGATAACCCTTTTTTTTTTGAAGATACGAATTAGAACATACTGGTGCACCGTTATGGTGGATAGTGGAGGTTTAAAAGGTAATTATATTATATTTAAGGTAGTTAACCGATTTAGTCTATTATAAAGATATAAAAAAAACTTTTATATTACGAATAGCACCAAAGGCTAATTTTTCCTTTATGATAATAAAAAGATTACGCGCGAAATTAATTATTTTGATATTTTTGTTTTGGAAAAAATATAATAATTAATTTTGATATTCTACCGTTCGGGAATTACGATATGGTTTTAGGAAGAATATGGTTAGGCTAATATAACCCCTTAATCGATTAGGTAATTAGCTAGGGAAAGTTCGTTTTATAACTTGACGATAAGTATAAAAAACGATAAAGATTTTAATATTCGATAAAAAATGGTAACGAAGGTTGGTATAAGAATATAACAAAAATCTTACCACTTATAAGAATATAATACAAAAAAAAGGAATATTATAAATCAGTACGTCGTATTATTGCTATTATTAAAGCAAAGTTATAGTTATTAAATAACGATTTATAATAATAACGCTAAAAGTTAAAGCATTTAATTAATATATTACCATAATATTATAAGTAAAAACGTTTATTCCGAAAGGAGCTCGAAATAAAATTATTAAAACATAACGAATAAAATTATGAAATTGTCTTAAAAAAGGGAGCATTTATTAAGTTTTGTCGAATTTATAACCTTAACGAAATAAAGTTATATACATTTAAAAAATATTTAGAAAATCGACTTAAAAAAGGATGGATTCGCTTATTTAAGTTATTAGCTAGATATTTTATATTTTTCGTATTAAAAAAATGGGAAATTACGATTAGTTATAAATTGCCGACAATTTAATAATATTATTATTAAAGACCGAATGCTATAGTTTTTAATTAATAAAATAAACAATCGCTTTTATGGAATTTAGTAGTTTATTGCTTTCGATTTAAAAATGGATGTAATTTGATTCGGATTCAAAAAGCTTATAAGTGGAAAATAGCATTCCGGATTAAGTACGGCCTTTACGAATACCTTATTACCTTTATAGGATTTACTAATGTACCTATTACTTTCCAGCGTATGGTTAACCAAGTCCTTAAAAAACACCTCGATATTTTTGTAGTTTGTTACCTTGACGATATTCTCACTTTTTCGGAAACTAAAAAATAATAAGCAATATACGTCCATAAGGTATTACAGTTATTTTAAGACGTTAACCTATTAATTAACGCGGAAAAAAGCTAATTTTATATGCAAGAAATTAAATACCTAGGTTACTTTATTGTTTCTGGACATATTAAAATGGACCTTAAGAAAATCGCTATAATATTAAACTAGGTACGAGCCATTACCGTTAAGGAAATACAAATCTTTTTTGGATTCGATAATTAGTATCAAAATTTTATTAAGAATTTCAGCCGGATAGTAATACTCTTAAATAAATTTACTAAAAAAGTAGAAAAGTTGTAATAAATATCAAAAATAAAAAAAGGTTTTTAACAAATTAAAAAAGCAATTATAAATTAACCAATATTAATTATGTACGATCCTAACCGTTTAATAAAGTTAGAAACCGACGTCTTAAATTAAATTTTAAGGGCAATAATCGGATAACAAAATAATTATAAAATATTACATTTAGTTACTTTCTTTTTTTACAAATTGCAAAAACCAAAATTACGTTATATTATTCCTAACAAAAAATTTTTGATTATTATTAAAACATTTCGCGAATTTAAACATTTTCTTAAAAATAACCAACATTAGATTAAGGTTTATACGGATCATAAAAATCTTACTCGATTTATTACGATTGGGGAATTTATAATACGACAATTTCAATATATAAAAAAGCTAACAAAATATGATTTTGTTATTATATACAAAAAAGCTTAAAAAACGGTAAAGATAACGCCTTTAGCAAACGACCAGATTTTAAAAAAAAATAGTTAAAGTTAATTATATAGTTTTTAATATTATTATCAAAAAATACTTACGCCTACGATAAATTGCGATAATACGGGTAATACCTTAAAAGATATACTAAAAATTTAAAATATATAACGACAATTTACTCGAAAAAATATTAAAAAAAAATCTATTACGAAAAATACACGAACACATAATACATAAACATCTAAGGATTCACAAAACCCTAAAACGCATTTGGCGTATATACGATTTCCCCAAAATAAAAAATATAATACAAAAAGTTAAACGTTATTATAACGTCTGCGCTAAAGTAAAAGCATAACGGCATAAGCCATACGGAAAATTATAACCACTCCCAATCGCAAAGCGGCCATAAGATTCCATTACGATAAATTTTATGACCAAACTTTTTTTGATAAAAAACCCAGCTACGGATATATATAACGACAGAATTTTCGTTATTATTAATCATTTTATTAAATTCTCTTATTTCTTATCTTATACTGAGAATACGAACGCCGAACAAATAACGTCGATTTTTTTTAAAGATATTTTTAACATTTACGAATTACCGTACAAAATTATTTTAAATAAAGGTACCACGTTTAGCTCCAAATTCTGGTAAAACTTAATAACATAAATCGGCCTAAATTATAAACTATCTAGTACAGTCCGACCCCAGATAAACGGACAAACGAAACGATAAAATTAAACGCTTAAAATATATTTACGATATTATATTAATTATAAACAAAATAACTAATTTAAAAAATTGCTAACAATTTAGATAACTTATAATACCAGTTATTATAAAAACATTAAAACGACTCCGTTTATAACCAATTTTCATTTCACACTAAAACTTTACAAAAATTATAAAAAAAACCGTTTAATGTTAAAGCTATTTTGATATTAAAATAACTTAAGTAACTGTATCAAAAAATAAAGATAAAATTTAAGTTCGTACATAATTAAATAAAAAAATATTATAATTAAAACCGGTTAAAAAAATTAACCTTTTTAACAAGGAAAATAATTTACCTAATTACGAAAAATATTAAAATAAAACGCCCAAATGAAAAGCTCCATTTCAAATATTTCGGATTTCACAAAATTATTAAGAAAATTTCAAAAAACAATTACTAATTAAAACTACTACCCAAAATTAAACTTTACCTAATCTTTCATATATTCCTCCTTAAATTAACAGCAAATACTATTAAATAACGCATTAAACAAAATGATATAAAAATAAAGAACGAACAAATATATAAGGTAAAAGAAATTCTTAATATACGAAAGATAAACGGACTTACCCAGTATTTAGTTAAATAGAAAAATTACCCAAAGTCCGAAAACACCTAAAAACCTGCCAAAAATCTTACGAATACTTAATAACTATTAAAAGATGTTTATCGACGGAAGGACCAAAAATGATATCCTAATCCAGGCCACTAATTAAAGGATAACCAACGGAATTATCCGCAGACAAACCCTAAAAAACGGCGGTTTTTAATTCGGCCATTAAACGATTCTTTTCCTCCTCCCATTTACGATTTTCTAGTTTGTCCAAACTTTCCACGCCCTAGCAAATCAATTTAACCCCTTTCTTACAAAAAATAATTTGTTATTTTTCGTTATAGATAAAACGTATACTTTATTCGGAAATCTCAAACGTCTTAAGCTATATATCTTTGCGTAATTATAAAAAACGTTCTTACGTAACCTACCTCTCGCGGTCCAAACGATCTTTCATACGATTAAAATTTTCTAAAAAGGTAAAAGAAACGGCTAACCCATTACAACGACGGTTATAATAACGAACGTATTAATCCTAACGCTTAAGGTTCTCGATTATAACGCATTTAAAGCCGTTTTCGAAATAAAGGGTATAAAGCATAACTTTAAAATCAAACTTAACAATATAAAAAGCAAAAAAAATAACGCTTTCCTTCTAATTAGGACGACTACGAGGTTTGCGATCAACGACGCGACCTAACATAATAAAAAGGAAAACTTACCAAAAAATGTTCGGGACGAAAATTTGTAAAAAAAAATCGTATTATAACATAACTAATCGGACCTCGGAAAACGGTCTCTTAGCAAAAACCGTAAAACAAGACTTAAAGAAGTTAAATTACGTAAAATAAATTTATAAAAATTAATAAATCTATTTAAAATTGTTACTATAGATTTATAAGAAGTTAATAAATTCATTAAAGATTATTACCATAAATTTATAAGGATTTAATAAATTTATTTAAAGTCGCTATAACTATATATGTTATTCGTTTCTACAAGTTAAATAACGATAGTTTGCAATACAACTTCGTTACCGAAAACACTTTTAGTATTACGAGACGTAACTAAGTTATCTGTTACCTTATTGCTTAGTTTTTCACAATACTCTGCCAACATAAACCCGTTAACTTAGGTTTAATAGTTGGTTAATTAGCCTAGCCGTCACATCTACCTAATGCATAAACCCAGTAATGCATATATATTTCTATTTAAACCTGTAATAAATAAAAAATAAGAATAAAATAACAAAAACATGAAAAATACAATAAAAATTACACGTATAAAAAGGGTATCATATTTTACTAAGCAAATAGAGTATATACTATATAATTCTTTTTTCCTATATTTTAAACATAGTGGAAATAGTAGAAAATATATATGTAATAATAAATTTTTTAAAATATTAACATTATAAAATTAAGGAAACTAATTATTATAATCGTAAAAGATAGTAATTTGATTTTATATTTATCAAAAGATTAATTTTATAAAAGTTTTAAATTTAATTACTTTAAGCTTAACTTTTAATATAATATAAAAATAGTTTATTTTTTAATATATTAAAGCTATAATAAATTTCAACGATATGTTATATATTTATATATTATAATATAAAAAGTATAATTATTATAACGGTTAAGCTAATTAATTAATTATTAAACTTAAGTTAACGGGTTTATATTAGTAAAGTATTATAAGAATTTAAATAATAAAGTAATACGATAACTTAATTGCGTTTCGTAATACCAAAAATGTTTTAAGTAACGAAACTATATTATAAGTTGTTATTATTTAATTTAAGAAATAACGAACGTATATATTTTTGTTTTATATTACTAATTTATCGTTATTTAGTTAATTACCCTTAAATAATGTTTAATTATAATTAATATATTATTGTTAAATATTGTTTATGTAATTCGATTTATTTAAATTTTATTTCGGTTTAATATAACCGTTTCTGGGATTTTTTTTATAAGGTTATAATACGATTTTCTTTTTTTATAAATTTTGCTTTTAAGATTTTTTTTATGGTAAGTATTTTGCTTTATTATGTCGGGTCGTATAATTAAAATTTGTCGTTAGGTTTTATTTTCGACCATTTATTATTAAAACTTTTTTTTTATTTTTGACGAATTTAGTTTTAATATTATGCCGTATTTTTTTTGCTTTTTTAAAGGTTAAAAATGCGAAATGATAAGAAACGTATTAAAATGTAAAATTTATGTTAAATAGGGTATTTTTTATGATAAAAACGATATCCTTTTTTTTTCGTTAGAAAATATTCGGTCTAAAAATTAATAATTAAAAGGTAAAAAAATATTAGTAAAAAAGCGTTTTTTGGACTTGTAATAACGTTATTAATGTAAAATAAATAAGGTTATTACGCGCTTAATTTAATTTCGAAAATAAAAAGTTTTTTTTCGTTTTAAAAACGTAAAAATAATTTAATGCGAATTATAATTTTTAAAAAAATTAAAAAAGTAAAAACGTTGTAAATAAGTTAATACGGAAATTTCCATAACTGCGTTTATATTGCTTATTAAGTTTGTAAATTAATTAAATATCTAAAATACCGATTTATTTACCGAAAATATAAATTAGAATTTTCTTTTCGGCAGTTTTATTACCGCTGGTAAAAACTTTTTAGTAAGCGTTAAATATTTCTAAAATTTTCGTATCGGAAAATTTTTTTTATTTGATTAAATATTACGTAAATCCGTTAATTTTTGGTATATTTAGGATTTTTTTGACTTTATATTTTTGTTTATTTTTTATTTTTATATCGTTTTATTTTGTATATATTTTAATGATATTTATTGTTAATTCGAATAAAAATACGTAAAGAATTAAAAGGATTTTTATTTTAAGTAAAAAATTTAATTAATAATTATTATTTAAAGTTTTTTTAATAATTTTATAACAATTACTATATTTAAAATTAAATTTTTTATTTAGTTATTTGGTTTGGATATTTTTAGTAATTAAAAAAACTTTTTTTTTCCGAAAAAATAAATTGTTTTAATCGTTTTTAGTCGTAATATTTTTTTTATTTAATTTCGCACGAACTTAAGTTTTGTTTTTATTTTTTAATATAATTATTTAAATTATTTTACCGTTAAAATAATCTTAATATTAAAAGGTTTTTTTTATATAATTTTTTATAAATTTTTAAAGTAAAATTAAAATTAGTTATAAATAATATCGTTTTAATCTTTTTATAATAATTAATATTATAAACGATTTAAATTATTAATAATTTTTTAATTTAATTATTTTATTCGTAATTAATGTAATATTATAAATACGTTTTAAGTATTTAATTTTATCGTTTTATTTATTTATTTATTTAAAATCGAAAAACGTTAAATAATTTATAATTTAAATTAATTTATATTATTAAATTTTGTTAAAGTTTAAAAATAAATCTTATTTTTTTATTTAAAACGATTTCGTACGGTAATCCGTATACGTTAAAAATATTTTTAAAAAAAGTATATATTATTTTTTAAATATTCGTATTTTCGTTATAAAATAAAAAGTAAAAAATTTTATAAATCGAGCGACAATTATAAAATTATTATTATAATATATATCTGTAATTAGGTTTTTCGATAAAAAAAATTTAATAATAAAAATTATAATAATAAAATATTATAATTATTTTGCGATTAGTAAAAATTATAATTTTTCGTAAGATTTATATCCTTATATTTTTGTTTTATTATAAACGTTATATTATTATCGGATTTTCTATATTATATTTTTTATTTTTAAAAAAGATATATACGTTAAAAACGTTTTAAGGTTTTGTAAATTTTTGGATATTTATGTAAAAGGTATTTATGTATTTCCCGTATTAGATTTTTTTAATATTTTTTTAAGATTTATATTTTGTTATTTTTTTTAGTAAGTTATTATTATACGTTTTAATTTTTTGGTATATATTCGAAATTATCCGTTATATTATTACGATTTGTTATAAGCGTAAATATTTTTCGTTCGTTATATTAAATACGGCATAATTAATTTTAATTATATTTTTCTTAAAATTTAATTATTTATTAAATATGTTGGTTTTTTTATTTTTTAAGTTTTTGCGGTAAATAATAACGAAATTATACTCGGTTAATTTTTTAATATAACGAAATTATTATATTATAAGTTTTTTGGTTATAATAAACCGGGTAAGATTTTTATAATTCGTATAAATTTTAATTTAATATTAAATATTTTTAAAAAAATATTTAAATTCGCGAAACGTTTTATTAATAATTAAGAATTTTTTATTAAAAATAACGTAACGTAATTTTAATTTTTATAATTTATATAAAAAAAATAATAAAATATAAAATATTTTAATAATTTCGTTATTCGATTATTACGTTTAAAATATAATTTAACGTATTAATTTTTAATTTTATTAAGTAATTTAAATTATATATAATTAATATAAGTTAATTCGTAATT
The DNA here is from genome assembly GCA_004155935.1 of Monosporascus sp. GIB2. Taxonomy (NCBI): domain Eukaryota; kingdom Fungi; phylum Ascomycota; class Sordariomycetes; order Xylariales; genus Monosporascus; species Monosporascus sp. GIB2. The sequence continues at coordinate 207,946 of QJNV01000050.1, forward strand.
ATTTTTTAAAGTTATTAAAATTTTTTTTTTATTTTTAACGTTTATTGGAATTTTTGTTTTTTTCGTATAAAAATATTAAAGGGTATTATTATCCGGTAAAAATTTTTAATAAATTTTCAATAATAATTAATAAATCCGAAAAAAATTTATATTTTTTTAATTATAATAAATTATATTTAATTAAGTATTATAACGATTTTTTTAAGGTTTATTTTAATATATTTAAAAGTAATAATATAATTTAAATATTTTATTTCTTATATATAAAATTAGTTTTTTTCCGTATTAATTAATAAATTAATATTTTAAAATAATTATAATATTTTGTAAACGTATTTTCTAAATTTTTTTTAATTTTATAAAAAAAAAGAATATTATTAAAACAATATACGACAAAAATATTAAAATATTTTTAAAATACGTAATTAATTATACGTTAAAAAGTAACAAATATATTAATAAATTTTATAAAAATAATAAGGTATTTATAAAAGCCGTATTTTATCCGAAATACCGTTTTTTATTTATGATTTTTTTTAATTCGAATTAAGTTATATTTATTTATTTAAATAAATATAATAAATTATTAAATTTTATAAAAACGATTTTTTATTTTATTAATTAAAAGTAATAAAATTCGATTTTTAGTAATAATATTATTAACTTATCGGTAATTTATAATTAACCGTAATTTACCGTTTTTTTAAAGAACGAAAAATATAAGGTATCCGATAAGTAATTTAAATAATTAATTTTGTTTTTTAAGTCGATTTTTTAGGTATTTTCGGAATATTTGTAATTCCGCTTTATTAAGATTGTAAATAAGGTAAAATTTGGTAAATAAATTTTTTTTTGAAAATAATTTCTTAATTTTATTCGTTATATTTAAAAATTTTTGTTTTAAGTTTTTTATTAAAAAGTTTTTTATATTTATAATATTATAGTAATATATTAATTAATTTTTTTAATTTAAGGCTTAATTATTATAAATCGTTATTTAATTATCGTAACTTTATTTTAATAGTAATAATAATACGTCGAAATTTTTTATAATATTTTTTTATGTTATTTTTTATAGGTAATAAAGTTTTTGTCGTATTTTTATGCTGGTATTTATTACCATTTTCGATCGAATATTAAAATTTTTATATTTTTTTTAGGTATTTATCGTTAAACCGGAAACGAAATTTTATTTAGTTAATTATTTAATCGATTAAGAAATTATATTAACGTAATTATATTATTTTTAAACTTATATCGTAATTCCTTAATAATATTATGTTGAAATTAATAATTATATATTATTTTAAAGTAATAATCTCGAAATAATTAATTTCGCGCGGAATTTTTTTATTATTATAAAAAAATAATTAATTTTTGGTTATATTCGTAACATAAAAGCTTTTTTTATATTTTTATAATAACTTAAATCGGTTAATTATTTTTAATATAATATAATTTCTTTTTAAAGTTCCGTTATTTATTATAACGATATATTAATATTTTTTAATTCGTAATTTTAAGATAATAAAATTTTTGTTATTTTTTATTATTATTAAAATTTTTTAAAAAAGTTTTTATTAAATTTTTATAATTTCGCTTTTTTGCGGTTTTTTTATAAAGGGTATAATATTTTTGGGTAATCTTTTTTAAGTTTTCGTATTTTTTTTTAAAAAATTTTTTAATTTAATTTCGAAATTATTTAATAAAGTAATATCATTATTTAATTTGTAATTTCAACGTTTTAATACGTATTATATAATATTCTGTATTTTATATATCGCGATATTTTTACGTTTTTATTTTTTTTTAATTAAAATATTTTTTTTATTTGTTATTATATTTTTTTAATTTTATTACGAAATTGTTTTTCCATAACGTAAATAACTTCCTAGGTGAAAATATTTTCGTTTTTTTCTTATAAGTTTTTAATAATTTATTTTAAATTAATTAAAATGTTTTTTCGTTTTTATGAATCCATAATACTAAATAATTAAAGGTAAAGGTCCGCGATTAATTACCGTATAATTATATCGCGTTTTTCTATAACGTTTTTTTCTTTTTATAATTAATAATTATATTTTTTTAAAAAACAAAAAAGGTTTTGGTAAAAATATTATAAATTTAAGTGTTAATTATAAGATGTTATTTATTAGTCGATTTTTTTTAAGAACGTATAATGCGAAAATAATAATATTATCGTTTATTTTATTTATTTCGGCTGGTTTAATTAAAAAAATTAAATCTTTTTTTTGTTATACGCGTAATATGTAAGTAAATGGATTATTTTTAATTTCTATAGTTAAAATATTATTATTGCAGATAATAAAAAAGATATTTCCTAATATATCGACCGGAAATATTAGGGCAAATTATTTTTATTTATTTTTAATATTTTTACAGTTATTTTTTTATTTCGTTTAAAAGTTTAAAAATAAGTTAATATCGTATTATGGCGATTATTTTTCCTTTATTATTAAAAAATTACTTTATAAATACGGAAACTTAAGGTTTATTTTATTATTTTTAAGCGATTTGCATTTTTTAACTTTATGGCTAATCTTGCCATAATTCTAATATTCGATATGTTATTTGTTTTGTTTTTGAACGGCGCCGATTTTTATAAGTCCAGGTTCCGTTTTATATGTAGTATTTTATCGTCGGGGTGCCTTAGTATTAATATAATGCCGTAACTTATTATTGCTTTTTTTTTGGTATTATGCGTTTATTAAGCGTATTATCTGTTATCGATTTTAATAACTTTAGTAATATAATTAATTAAGTATTATAGCCGATTTTCCTTAAATAATTTTTTTGTAATTTTTTTAAGGCCGTCGAAAAATCGAATTATTAATATTTTTTATTTTTAATTAAGTTTTAAATAAAACTAAATAAATTTAATGTTATATCGGGAAATAGATTTTTTTTGTCGTAATTATTAAATATTTATTTCCGCTTTATTTTTTTCGTTTATTATTTTAAACGTTTTTTAAAACGTTTATTCGAAAATTTTATAATTATTATAAATTCGTATTATTTCCATATTTTGTTATTTTAAGCGTATAATGATATATTTTCGTATTGCGGGTTTAAATTAAATAATTATATATTTTGAAAATTATTTTGTTATAAATTCCATTCGTATGGTTAAGGTAATTAATCGTACTAGAAAATACCCGAAATATATTCGATATTAAATAAGAAATAATTATAATTTAATAAAAATCTTCTTAAAAAGTTCGGGCTTAAAAAGTTTTAATATTTTTCTTAATTTTTTATTTAAAGTTAATTAAATTAATAGTTTTTTAAAGATTTCTTAAATTTATTTTAAAAAAATTTAAGTTATTTAAAAAGTTAAAGTAAGTTTCGTATTATTACGCCTAAGTTAATTAATACGTTAATTTATGAGGTCCAAACGTTAAAATATTTTTTTTTAATTAAGATGGGAATTTGGTTTTTTTCGTCCGAATTTATGTCGTTATTTTTAAGGACTTTATAGGCGGGTTATTTACCGGTAAATATTTTATCGAATTATTATTTAAAATTTAACGGTATTATTAAATAAAAATTTGTAACGTATAACGGCTAAGTTAATTAATTAATTATTAAACTTAAGTTAACGGGTTTATATTAGTAAAATATTATGGGAATTTAAGTAATAAAGTAATATAATAACTTAATTACGTTTCGTAATATTAAAAATACCTTAAATAACGAAATTATATTATAAATTATTATTATATAACTTAAGAAATAACGAACATATATATTTTTGTTTTATATTACTAACTTATCGTTACTTACTTAATTACCGTTAAATAATGTTTAATTATAATTAATACATTATTTCTAAATATTATTTACGTAACTCGACCTATTTGGATCCTATTTCGGTTTAGTGTAACCGTTTCCGGGACCTCCTTCTTGTAGGGTCGTAATAATTATATATTATCGAAAGATTTTATCGCGTTTTTATACATTAATATAAAATTAATTCTATAAAACGTACTACACATATAAGCGCAACACGTTTTAAGACTTCGCAATAATAAATCCAAATAACTCAACTATAATAGATCTAATTAATTCAATTAACGGTATTTCTTTTCGCTAACTATATTTACAGCGTTTAAACTAGTGCACGTATTATATTAATGCTTGGTACGGACGTTATATTACTCTTCCTTTCTGCTAATTTATATGCCACGGCTATTATTAATAACTTTTAATAACGTATTTCCATTACTACCTTTTTTGACAGTTTAAAACTTGTTTATCGTATATCGTAAGTATTCTTTTTTATTGGAATTTTTTATTTTCATAAGTAGGAACGAATTATTACTCCGACAAGTCTTATAATACCGCGACGCGCTTTTTAACACGCCCTCCGATACGCCCCATAACAAGCCTTACAGCCGCGCCCTACAGCCTTGCCCCGCAGCCTTGTAACGCGCCCCCCAGCGTTTTAATACGACGTATTTTACGAATATCTTCCACGTGTTAATGCCGACTAAGGAACCTTCGCGTATATGAGTTAGGAATTTAGTTGGTAATTGTTTTTTTGTTGGTCGCCTTTAATACTGGCGAAATAGGGGTAATATTACTTTAGACGCGTTAAAAAATATTCGGCTATAAGCGGGTTATAAAGAAATAATATTCGCAAAAAAACCTAATATAATGTGTATATTAATCCAGAAGTTATAAATAAGGTCGGCGCCAAATAATACAATTAATTGGAATTAATTTAATATGTTGTGGTTAAGTTATTTAGATTTGTTTTTGCGAAGTTCTAAAAAGTGTTACGCTTATATATATATTGCGATTATGTATGTGGTACATTAGTATATATGAAAATATCAAATTATTATATACTTAGTTCATATTTTAGAATTCTTAATATAATTATAAAATATAAAAAGATTCGAGGTAAACTTTTATAACGGAGTAATTTTTATTTTAATTTAACTTTTAAGCAATTTTTTTTCTTTTTATAGTTTAGTAATAAAATTTAAAAAATTATAAGAATTAAAAACTAATTTTAATATACTACGATGCCTACAGAGAGTGAAGATGAAAGATATAATTAAACCAAGTAGATATATACTCGATAGAACTGTTTTACAAATATAAAGGTTTTATTTTAATTTGTAGACGTAATATTATATAATAAAATAAGATAATTACTAATAACTTCTTTTTAATTCTCCGAAATAAATATTATAATATATAGTTAAATTCAAGCCATATTGTCCTAGCTAAGCCAAATATATAAATACTATTACACGATATAAATCGCGCGATAAATATGATAAATAATATCTTAAAATACGATAATTAATCGGTAGTTTTTACGACTTAAGATAGATTGTATACCTTAGTCCCGTAAAGCTTTATTTTGTGGTTGCCGATGAGCTTCGACCTTGGTAAACCTTATACCCGTTGGCTGGTTCGGCATAGTTACTATAATTCAGGAGATGTAAAGCTTTACGCGGTAAGCCTTAAGAATTAACCTTAAGTGCGCATAAAAGGCTTTACGAGCCCTCGTTAATCTTACGGCTAGAAATATTAGATATTAACCAGTAAAAGGATTAAAAACTTTAACCTTAATCGTTTTACAGTAATTCTTCGAATTACTATTATTATTATAGCTTAATAGGTTAAAGGTTTATTATGTTACGTAATTTATATACGATACCAATAATCCGTACCGATAAAGTTATTAATGAAATCGTTTTATTTAAAAAAGTTAAATCCCGTAAAATTACTAGACGAACGAAAAATATTCATAATCTTTTCGACTCGAATAATATCTTTTAAAAAAATTGTTTTAAAATTTTAATCTGTAGATATGATATTACTGGCGAAAATAACTGTAATCGATTTACATAAAATCTTATGCTAAATAATATAATAATTATACAAATACTATTAACGAAATTAAAAAAAAAGAAAATAATAACAGGTTGACAGATATCGACGTTCAAATTTTAAACCGTTATAAACTGGAGAGATACGGCCGATGGCTTGCCCGGTTACTTCGAATAACAAAAACCCTTTAAAATACCGAATAAAATCGACGTAAATACGAGCTGCGGGATAAGATAGTTTGTGAGAGGGAAGGGTAGTAAAGATTAAGAATTAAGATACTAATCTATTATTTTATTTAATTTTCTTTTTACGGTTACGTCTCCTTTGGGCAGACCGTAATAAATATTAAACTTTACAACATTTATATAGTAATGATTGGCGCTATGAATAAATTAATTATAAAATTTTAAAATTATTATCACTTTAAAGAAATATAAAAATATATAGGATTCTAAGTTATCGTAACTTTAAATATATTACAATAATATATTTCAGTGCTTTTATATATTATTACGGTTGGAATAAGTTCTGTTCAGTTTAAACTTTAATTTTTATTTTTTAGTTTTTTTAATTTTAATTTTCTTCTATTTTACTTAAAGCTTCTTGTTAAATATCTTAACCATATAGTATATGTACCTTATACTTATAAATAAGATAATGCTTTTTAGGAATTTAAAAGCCGTTTCATTTTATCTTTTTTTGTTTTTTATTATTAGTTTCTGTATATCGCGTGTTTGGTAGAAATTCTTATACATTGCTCGGTCTATGCCTCAGGTGAGGTCCAAGGTTAGGGGTTACACTTTTTTAAATGGTAAAAGAAATTTACAATGTATTTATTTCGAAAGACCAATTTTTAAAAGGTTTCATAACAAGATTTAACAATATTTCGTAAAATATAACCTTATAAGAAAGAATAAATATATTATCGACGATGTTACATTTTATAAAAGGTTTTTTTATTGTAACTAGCACAGTAATTACTAATATTGAAAAATGTTAGAAATTTAAATAGTTTTAAAGAAAACAATGAACTTGAAGAATTTAAACCATTTATTTGTGCAGTTGCGTTATCTCGATATTTAATATTATAAGAATAAAAATTACTTTAAAGCTTAATCCGGTAGATATTTCTTATTAACAACCGGTTTAAAGATTCTTTTAAAAAATTTTAATTAGATAATAAGTGAATTAAATTTAAACTATATTTAATGATTCGATTGATATAGTCGAGTATATCTAAAAAAATTAAAATATTATTTTATTTTCAAAAGTTACTAAAATTATAACCCAATAAACGTCGAGTAATATTCAGCTAATTACTATATTGTTAATTTTTATTACTTGTACATTTGTTGTATAAACATTTAATTTTAACGTATTTTAATTTTCTCTTAAAAACCCGGTTATTCGTTATATATTCATCGCTTAATATGATGTTATTATACTTTTATCGTTAAAATAGATATTCTTACCAATTTTTATAACGCATTTAAAACTATTATAATATCTGATAATATGAAACCCGGATTTGCGGAAGTTAATTTGATTTTGTTTAATTTTAATACCGTTTATTCCGAGCTAAAACACTTTTAATTATATATACGTTAGCCGCTTCCTTGTTAGCCTCCACCGATTCTTTCTTTTTTCTTATTTGCGTAAATATTTAAAAGTTTTAAGGAAATAATAAGATAAGAAGATTATTTATAGAAAAAAACTAGAAATTATTAGCGTAACGTACTGATAAACATCGTTAAGTTTATTCTTTTTATAATAAAAAAATATTTTCTTACTTTTACATAAAATTACTTTTTTAAAAAACGTTATCGTGTTCCGCGAAACGAATTCTATTTCAAGTTAACGTTAAAAGATTAATATTAAATGTTTTTAAAAAAGAGAAATACTCATTATAGAAGGAGAATAAACTTTATTACCAAAAAGACAGAAAACGCGGAAAAAACGCAGGTAAAAACGGTTAAAGGTAATCGTCGTAAAAGGGCTACGACGAAAGAACGAAAGTGTAGCGTTTACGGCAAGCTCGAATATAATGCGCGTATTTGTGATAAAGCTGGAAATACCTCTAGCGAAAAAGAAACCCGATTAATTTAAATAGATTTTATGTACTATAATTAATAAAATGGAATATATTATCACGAAGTATTAAAAGGTGTCCAGCTTAATCGTATGTTTAACTTATATATATCGTACGTTATATTAAAATACATTTTAAAAAAATCGTAATAAAACCTATTTAAGTAGCTGCTATTCCCTTTAAAAGAGTAGAAACCTTTCTCGGAGACGGTAATTATTATTTAAAAGTTATTAACAACTCTAGCTAGATAATAATACTCTTAATCAAATTATAACGTACCATAAAAGCACTCCGGACGCACAAATACTCCGGACGGTTTTTAGCAGCTTGCAATAACAAATCTAAATAACTTATTTAGAAGACATGCAATTAATTTAATTAACGGTATTCTTTTTCGCTAACTATATCTAAAGCTTTTAAATAGGTGTACGCATTACATTAAGGCTTGTTGCGGACGCCATATTGCTATTTCTTCCTCCTAATTCGTATGCGACCGACCACCCCCTAACGCGTCCAAGTTTATATCGCCCCTAATTCGCAAAAATTACAGACAACCAACAGAAATACGAGTACCGACCGAATTACAGACCTGTATACGCCAACTCTTTTTGTGCGGCTTTAATACGTGGAAGATATTCGCCAAATATAAGGATATTAGGTTTGTTAAAACCGTATTGCAAAGCTGCGGGGTAAGGCTATAAGGCTTATTATAGGGCGCGTCGGGGGGCTCGTTGGAAGGCCCGTCGTAAGACGCGTCGCGTAGTATAGGACTTATCGGAGTAACAATTCGGTCCTACATATATATAATTATTAAAATATAAAATTGTAATAAAGAAGAATACTTACTATATACCATGAACAAATTTTTTTAACTGTTAAATAGGATGGTGGTAGAAACGCGCTGTTGATAGTAGTCGTCGCATATAAATTAGACAAAGTAATAACAGTATAACGTCTATAAAAATCCTAAATATAATGCGTATAATTGTTAGAAGCTATATACACGGTTAGCGATAAAAAATTTAATTAATTCGAATTAATTTAACGTACTATAGTTAAGGTATTAAAATTGATTATTACGAGGTGCCAAAAACCGTCCAAAGTCCTTATACGTCCGGAGTGCTTATGTGGCACGTTATAAAAATGAAAACAGTTTTAATAAATATTATGAAGAAAAAAAACTTTTCAAAATATTTAAAAAGGCTATTATTAGCAAGCCGGTTTGAACTATATACGAGTTAAGCAGCTTAATTCGGTTAGAAATCGATATGTTCAATTATATTTTGAGCGCGGGAATCGAATAACGCTGTAATTAAAGTAGGTTACAGGTTATTGATTTATTTTTAGAAGTTATAAAGGTTTAAATCACGTTTCGCTATCCTCGGTATAAAGTTAATTATTATTATTAAAAGTTTTAGCAAGTTTAAATAATATATTAATAATAATATATCTTAAGTTGAGAATTATACGAATTATTAAAATCTTATCCGATTTCTTACTATTAAAAACTTATAATACGATGATATCGTTATATTAAAAGTTAGGGAAGTACGATTTAATTAATATTAACAAAAACGGTCCGGAAAACGGTAGAACCGGCATTTTTAATTCACAATTAAATCCTAAGAAAAAAATGGTTAATATTAACTATACGGTATTCGATAAGATACTAAAAAGATACTTACGCCTATAATAAGCTACGATAATACGAGCGGCATCATGATATATATATTAAAAGACCGAAGTATATAACGGCAAATTACTAGAAAAAAACAATCATTAAAGTACAAGTCTTAAATAAGTGCCAAAGGATGTTAATTCGAAAAATATACGAATTCCAGCTCTATAAATACCTAGAAATCCATAAAAACATGAAGCGCTTTGAACGTGCTTATTATTTTCTTAAAAGAATTATAATGGAAAAGTTCTGGCGTTAATATAACGTTTGCGCTAAAATGAGGATAGCATAATGCAAATCATACGGAAAATTACAGCCGTTACTAATTATAGAACGGGTATAGAAATCTAGGCCGTTAACTGTTAATATTTAATTTCGTTAATTAAAAAACACAGTAACAGGTATATAAAACGAAATGGTGTTTATAATAGTAAAGAAACGCCTAAATTATTTTATACTTTCTTAAAGAATAAATTATAACCGCCGAATAGATAATATACGTCTTTTTAAAAAGCATTTTTAAAACTACGGAATGTCATTAACAATAATTTAATATAAAAGTATAACGTTAACTATTAAGTTTTAAAAAAACTTAATAATCTAAATTCGCTTAAATTACACATTGGGTAAGACAGCCCCGAGTTAAGCCGATCCACAAATTAAACGACCAAAATAAATATCCAAAATCTACTTTACGATATTATATGAATTATAAATATTATAACTGCGTTTAAAAGCTTTTAACGGCCTAATTCGCTTCTAATACCAGTTATTATAAAAGTATTAAAACGATTTCGTTAATAGCTAATACTAATTTTATATTTAAACTTTCTAAAAAAGCGAAAAAAAATGGCCCCTTAATATTAAATCTATCCTTACATCGCAACAACTTTAGTAGTTATACACGTAAAGAAAACAGAACTCCAGTGCTTGTATAATTAAATAAACAAATTATAATTAAAAACGGTTAAAAAGTTACTTTTTTTAAAGGAAAAAAAGAGTTATTTAATAACTAAAAACATTAAAGCCAAGCGCCTAAATTAAAATTTAAACTTTAAGTATATCGGCCTGGAGACAATTATTAAGAGAATCGTAAAAATAATTATTAATTAATGTTATTACTTAAAATTAAAGTTTACTTATTATTTATATATCTCTTTTTAATTTTACAACTAATACAGTTAAAATACGTATAAAATAAACCAATATAAAGCTAAAAGATAAGCAGGTATATAAAGCGCAGAATTTTTTTAATATACGAAAGGTCGACGGACTTACTTAATATTTAATTAAAGGGAAAAATTATCCGGATTCCAAATATAACTAAGAATTTAATAAAAATCTTAAAAACACTTAGCAATTAATAAAAGGTTTCACCCGGTAACGATAAAACAGTCAAAAATAATAACGTCCTAGTTTATACTATCTTATAAAAGACGTTAATTTACGCTACTATTATGAATTACCTTGAAACCCCTTAACGCTTAAACGGCTCTTACGGACTTAGACTTTTTATTGTCGCGTTTATTTAAGGATTAAAAAATACGGTTAATTAATATCACACCCTTGGATTAGTAATATTATGACTATCGACGTATACGGAAAAAGCGCGTCAGAAATTTAGCGAAGACCTTTTCGGCTATTAATTCTTCCCCCTTGAAACGCCGGGCTTCCACTACGTAACGGTTAATTGTAACAATAAAAATATCAATAACGTCATAAAACCAATCTCGACGTATGCATTTACGGTCATGGAAAATAAAAAAAATAAGGCCTAACGTCAAAACCTTTTACTTTAATCAAATTTGCTAAAATAATACATTGAATAATGTTAATAATCGACGTTTAAAAATACGCGAAACTATAATGAAAAACTTACGAAACATTTTCTAACAGAAAAAAAGAAAAAAAAAACTTAAAAACAAAATTTATCAAAAGAGAAAATCGTGTTATAACTTAACACGTTACCGCCTTTAAAAATGGTCGTAATAAGAAATAAATAAACCAACTAATCTAATTCATATAATAAATAACTAATTTATAAATACTAACCTAATAAGCAGTATTACTAACTTATTAATATTGATGTAATAAGTCGTTTAAAATTTATACGTTTATTATTCCGTAATTAAATGACGACAGCTTACAATATAGCTTCGTTACTTAAAACACCTTACTTATTACAAAACGTAACTTAATTATTCTTTTATTGCTTAAACAATACGATACTCCTACTAATACAAACTCGTACGTTTAATTTTAATAGTTAGTTAACTAGTTTAGCTATTATATATTGAAATTTAATAATTATTAACTAACTTAATCGTTATAAAATTATTCGAAGTTTAATACTATTTTTAAATTAGGTTTGTATTACGGTTAAACCACGGAAGGCCACGGAAACGGTCGCACTAAGACCGAAACAAGATCCAAATAGATCAAGTTATAAAAAACAAGCATGCATTTAACCAAAAAGATCCGAATTGCTCCGTCGGATCAGAAAGAAGCAATATACATTTAACCAGAAGGATCCGAATTACTTTATCGAATTAGAAAGAAGCAGTATATATTTAACTAAAAAAATCCGAATTACTACGTTAAATCAAAAGGAAACAGTAAAAAGATATATATGTTCGTTACCCCCTTAAGCTAAATAACGACAGTTTGTAATATAACTTCGTTACCTAATCTTTTTTTAGTATTACGAAACGTAATTAAATTATTTATTATTTAATTTTTTATAATACTTTGTTAAAATAAACCCGTTAACTTAGGTTTAATAATTAATTAATTAACTTAGCCGTTATACGTTATAAATTTTTATTTAGTAATGCCGTTAAATTTAAAGTAATATTTCGATAATATATTTATTAATAAATAACCCGCTTATAAAATACTTAAAGATAATAACATAAATTTAAACGAAAAAAAGCAAATACCTTTTTTAACTAAAAAAAAAGTTTTCAACGTTTGGATTTCGTAAACTACCGTATTACTTAACTTGAACGAGATAATACGGGGTTTATTTTAACCTTTTAAATTATTCGAACCCTTTTGGAATAAGTACGATAAACCCTTAAAAAATATCCATTTAGCCAGCCGAAAGTAAAAAACCGGGAGAAATATTAAAACCTTTTAAGCTCGAACTTTTTAATAGAATGTCCATTAAATTATAATTATTCCTTACGTAATACCGCTTATATTTCGGATATTTTCCAGTACGGTTTGTTATTCCTATGGTACAAATTAAGTTTGCGGCCAAATAACTTTCAGATTATGCGGTTATTTGATTTGAATTTGTTATAAGAGAATACGTTATAATACTTTTAAAATAATAAAATCCGGAAGTAATGCGAATTTATAATAATTATAAAACGTTCGAACCAACCTTTTAAAAAGTTTTTAAAGTAATAAACGAAAAAACAAAAACTGAAATAAAAATTTAGCAATTACGACAAAAAAAATCTCCTTTTAAATACCGCAGCGAGTTAATCTAACTTTTTTCAAAACTTAATTAGGGATAAAAAGTATTAATGGCCCGATTTTTTAACGGTTTTAAAAGGGAAATCCGAAAGGAATTATTCAAAAAAGATCGATTATAATATTTAACTAACTATATCGTTATAGTTATCAAAATTAACGATCGGTAATACGCCTAGCAAACTCGTAATATAAAAGGAAAAAATAATAACAAATTACGATATAACACAAATATTAACGTACTTTAACGATAAAACACGTTATATAAAACCGAACCTGGATTTATAGAAATCGGCGCTATTCAAAAATAAAATAAATAACGTATCGAATATTGGAATTACGGCAAGATAAGTTATAAGGCCAAAAAATGCAAGTTACTTAAGAAATTTTAATAGGATAAACCATAAACCTTAATACTTACCGGATAACCTTCAGATAAGGTAAAAAAAAAAAAAATTTAATCGCCATAATACGCTGCGAAACTATTATAATTAAAACTGTGGATAAAGTAAAAAGTAATTACGAAAATATTAAGGATGGATTAAGGCGGTTTATTTTGGCATACCGAACCGACATACGCGAAAATACGTTTTTTACTGTCGACGATAGCAGTATTCAAATTATAAAATATGGAAATAATCTATTTATAAGCGCATCGTTCGTAAAATTAAGGAAAAATTTGATTTTCCTAATTAAACTGGCCGAAATAAGTAAGATAAATAATAATATCGTTACTCTCGAACTATTAGTTCGTAAAAGAAGATTAATTAAAAGGTAGTATTTTACAGCTGGCTTTTAAAAAAACGATGCCCATAAAAAGATCCCTTTTGTTACTTTGAAAAATGCGAGCATTTGTTATTAAAAAAAGAAAATGCTTTAAAAGGATGCGATTTAGCTATACGATAATTAATCGCGGATTTTTACCTTTAATTATTTATTACCATAAACCCCCAAGAAAAAAAAGAACTTTTAATTAATTTGGAATAAGTTATTAAAGATTTATAGGGAATAAACGAGAATATTCCCTTTTGGGATGCCATTTATGCCATAAAAAAGCAATTCCTGCTGTAAGATTAGGAAATACAATAATAAGCAAAAAAAATATTTTAATTAGAAAAAATAATGGAAATACAAAAGTTCCGAACAAATTAATTCCAGAAAAATACAGAAAGATACGTAATACGTATTAACGAGTTAAAGCCATAATTCGAATAATAACGACATATTATCAAATAATTGCGAGATTAAGTTAATAATTTAAAAAAACGAATATAACGGTTCGAATAGCGCCTAAAAAAACCAAGCCCCTTATAAAAAGAATGCGGGAAGGCGGAAGTTAAGGAAATTAATAAAAACTTCCATAAAAAGTTTTAATGATAATAAGGAATAATAAAAAACTTATTATCCTAAAAATACGAATTAGAACATATTAGTATACCGTTATAATAAATAACGGAGCTTTAAAAGGTAATTACATTACGCTTAAAATAATTAATCGATTTAAATTGCCCTAAAGATATATAAAGGACCTTTATATTACGAATACAGCCGAAAGTTAATTATTTTTTTATAATAACGGCAAAATTATACGCGAAATTAATTACCTCGATACCGTTATATTAAAACGATATATAACTATTAATTTTGATATTATTCTGCTAAAAAATTACGACATAATTTTAGGAATAACATGGGTACGCCAGTATAACTTTTTTGATCGATTGGATAACCAGTTAAATAAAGTTTTTTTTACGGTCCAGCAATAAATATTAAAAGGAAATATAAAGATTTTAACATTCGAACGAAAATAACGACGAATGCTGGTATAAAAATACGATAGAAACTTTATTACCTATAAGAAAACGATATAAAAAGGAAAAAAGGTATTATAGAAAAATTCGACGTATTATTGCTATTATTAAAGCAAAGTTTTAATAATTAAATAACGACTTATAATAACCAGCCCTAAAAGTAAATAAATTAATCAACGTATTATTATAATATTTTAAGTATAAAAAGTTTTTTAGTAAAAAGCTTAAAACAAAATTATTAGAACATAATGAATAAGATTATAAAATCGTTTTTATAAAAAGAGTATTTACCAAATTTTATCTTATTTACAATTTTAATAAAATAAAATTATAAATACATAGGAAATACCTAAAGGATTAACTTAAGAAAGGATGAATTCGATTATTTAAGTTACCGGCCAGTTACCTTATATTCTTTATATTAAAAAAAACGGTAAATTACGATTAGTTATGGATTATCGATAATTTAATAGTATTACTATTAAAGATTAAATATTATTACCCTTAATTAGTAAAATAAAGGATTATTTTTATAAAACATAATAGTTTACTACTTTTAACCTTAGGGATAAATATGATTTAATTCGGATTAAGAAAAATTACAAATAAAAAACGGCATTTCGAATTAAATACGGTTTTTACGAATACTTTATCACTTTTATAGGACTTACTAACGCGTTTGTTACTTTTTAACGTATAATTAATTAGGTATTCCAAAAACATTTCGATATTTTTATGATTTATTATTTTGATAATATCGATATTTTTTCGGAAATAAAGAAATAATACAAAAAATATGTTTATAAAGTACTACAATTATTTTACAATATTAACTTGTTAATTAACGCAGAAGAAAGTTAGTTTTATACATAAAAAATGAAATACTTAAGCCACATTATTATTCCCGGATACGTTAAAATGGACTTTAAAAAAATCGCTGCAATACTTAACTGGGCCCAGCCCACCATAGTTAAAAAAAATCCAAACTTTTTTCGGATTCGTTAATTATTATCGAAAATTTATTAAAAACTTTAGCCCAATAACCATACCCCTTAACATACCTCTACGAAAAGGAAAAAAGTTTTAATAAACGCTAAAAATGAAAAAAACCTTTTAATAACTTAAGGAAGTAATTACAAGTTAACCAATATTAATTATATACAATTTAAAGCACTTAATCAATCTAAAAATTAACGCGTTAAATTATGCTTTAAGCGTAATAATCGGATAACGAAATAATTAAAGTATTTTACCCCATATTACCTTTTTTTCATACAAATTGCAAAAATTAAAATTACGTTATATTATCCTTAATAACAAGTTTTTGGTTATTGTTAAAACATTTCGCGAATTTAAACATTTCCTTAAAAATAACTAACATTAAATTAAAATTTATACGGATTATAAATATTTTACCCGGTTTACCATAACCAAAAAACTTATAATACGCCAACTTCGTTATGTAAAAAAACTGGCAAAATATAATTTTATTAATATCTATAAAAAAAACTTAGAAACTGGTAAAACCAACACATTTAGTAAATAATCGGTTTTCGAAAAAAAATTATTAAAGTTAGTTATACGGTTTTTAACATTATTATAAAAAAATTTTTACGTCCACGATAAATTATTACAGTTACAATTATATTACCCAATATATATAAGGTAATACGAAACTTTTATATATATGTACAAAACATAAACAACTTTTTGTTCGCGTAAATACTTAAGGAATATAAGGAATATCTAATACGAAAAATATATAAATATGCTTTATATAGGCATCTAGATATTAGAAAAATATTAGAAAAATTACGACGGTTTTACCGTTCTCCAAAAATAAAAAAAATAATCCAAATGATAATACGATAATGCGGAATATATGCCAAAAGGAAAACACGACGGCATAAGCCTTACGGAAAATTACAACTATTACTAATCGCGGAACGACCATAGGATTTTATTATAATACATTTTATTATTAAACTTCTTTTATTAAAAAACCCAGCTATAGGTATACATCACGATAATATTTTCGTAATCGTTAACTAATTTATAAAACTTTCTTATTTTTTACCTTATAGCAAACATATAACCGCCTAATAAATAATATATATTTTTTTCAGGAATATTTTTAGCATATACAGGTTATTATACGAAATTATCTTAAATAAAAAAATAACGTTTATTTTTAAGTTTTGGCAAAACCGAATAATATAAATTAACTTAAATCACATATTATTTAGCGCATTTTAACCTTAAACGTATAAACAAACAAAACGACAAAATTAAACGTTTAAAATATATTTACGATATTACATTAATTACGAACAAAATAACGAGGTTAAAAAATTATTAATAACTTAAATAACTTATAACATTAATTATTATAAAAGCATTAAAACGATGTTGACTATAACTAATTTCGGTTTTATTCCGGAAATTTATAAAAAATTATAAAGGGAAAAACCACTTAATATTAAAATAATCCTTACGATAAAACAACTTAAATAATTGCACCAAAAAATAAAAACGGATCTCGAATTCGTACGTAATAAAAAAAAAATACTACAACTAAAAATAATTAAAAAAAAAATTTTCAGAAAGAAAAATAATTTACCTAATTATTAAAAACATCCAAATAAAACGACCAAATAAAGAACTCGACTTTAAATATATTGGTTTATATAAAATCATTAAAAAAATCTCGGATAATAATTCTTAACTAAATTTACTACTTAAAGTTAAATTTTATCCAATTTTTTACGTATCCTTATTTAAGTTAATAACAAATATTATTAAAATACATACGAAATAAAACGACATAAAAATAAAAAACGAACCGAATTACGAAGTAAATAAAAACTTGAATATATGAAAAGTTAATAGTTCTACGTAATATTTAATTAAATAAAAAAGTTACCCCGATTCGGAAATATCCTAGGAACCTGCTAAGAATTTCGTTAACGTTTAACGTTTGTTAAAAAATTTTTACCGATAATACCGCGAAAATAAAACTCCTACTTAAAATTAAAAATAAAATTGACCGGGAAAAATTAATTAGGATTCGGAATAAAAAAAACCTTCTAAACGTTCTCGCTTAGCTTTTAACTAATTAACTTTTTTTTACTTTTCTAACTTATCCAAAAATTAAAAACTGCGATTTACTATTTCTATTCCTTTTTTGCGAAAAAAACTTTTGTTAAGTACGGAGACGGTTTAATCGAAATAAGGTTTTATTTAAACGACGAAAAGTAACTTTCAATTTTTTTCGAATATCATACAACCGCTGGCGAGCCAAAAATTCCTTTAACTTTAAGGGTTTTATCTTATTATTAATATTATTTAAAAAAGATAAAGGAATACCGGAGCCGTCGTAATATCGTTTCTTAAGAATATAATTATCGTAACGAAATACGCTATTAGATATAACGTATCTGTTCCTGGCGCGAAAATAAGGAGTATACGGCATAACTTCAAAACTAGAATTAACAACGAAATAAGCTAATACTTTTTTTTCTTCCCGTTAGTTACGTTTTCACATTACCTTTTTTTTACGAGCGCGAGAATTGCGAAACTTGTAGATACGACCGGACATAATAAAGAACACTTATTTCGGAAAAAGATTTTCGAAACGAAAATGGGGAAAAAGGGAAATCGTATTACTGTTAAACTACGGAAGGTTACGGAAACGGTCGTACTAAAACCGAAATAAGATTTAAGTAAATTAAATTATAAAAAACAAATATGCATTTAATTAAAAAAATCCGATTTACTCCGTCGGATCAGAAAGAAATAATATGCATGTAACCAAAAGGATCCGAACTGCTCTGTCGAATTAAAAAGAAATAGTAAAAAAATATATACGTTCGTTACCCCCCTAAGTTAGATAGCGACAGTTTGCAATATAACTTCGTTACCTAACATCCCCTTAATATTACGAAACGTAACTAAGTTATTTATTACTTAGTTTTTTATAATACTCTGCCAACATAAACCCGTTAACTTAGGTTTAATAGTTGGTTAATTAGCCTAGCCGTTACAGTTTGAGACCAATACTATTAAAGGTATACGAAGTTTTATCCGGATTTAAGCGCTTTTAAAAAAGATATAAGGTTATTATTTAATATAGCAATAACTTTATAAATACTATATAACTTATATTCAAATTGTTAAAATATATGTTATAAGGATATATACTATATAAACTCGGTTTTTTTAATTTAAACAAGAATTTAAGTAAAAGAGAAAATACAAAGTACGTTAAAAGCAAAGGTCAAAAATGTATAATCCTTATAACTCTAAATAATATACCCTTGTAAATTTTAATAATTTTAAACAAATATTATATAATATAAAAGATCATTATCTAAAATTTGAAAGAAATTCTATATAACTATTAAAGAAATGTAAATTGTTAAAAATATATTTAATATTTTTTACAATTTGAATTTTACATATTCTAATGCAATAAGAACCGTTATAACACTAGTTATTATAATATATATTGAACTAACTATAAAGATTATATTTTTTATATATAACCGGCTTTAAACCGGGTGAGAAACGGGTGTTTATAACGAATTGAATTAATGTGGGGACAGGTCACGTGCTAACTGTGCCGCTCGCTTACGTGGTACGTTAATAATAATAACAGATGACACTCGTGGCTTGGTAGGATAGAACGGTTCAAGAGTTTGACTCGGAGGTCCGCCCTTGCCGAAGAGAAGAAAACCCAATCGTATCCGGTAGAATGCTCTATATATCTATGTACATGCTCTGTAGGCCAACCCCACCCCTACGTTACGCGGGGCAGTGAGGCGGCAGCGATTGCAGAATGTATCTCTTTCTCGGCGCCATCTTCCAATGGCACTAAAGGTGACCTGACAGTGGCATGGTCTAAAATTCCTCTCGCTACAAGCGCATGCTTCAATGCAACCGTTCCCTCCATGTGTGAGCCTCTGTGGTAGACAGCCTTTGTCACAGGTAACAACTGATCGTGGACAGCCCTCGCCTTCTTGTAGTCCTTGGCTTTGCCAGCAGCGATCAACTCGAGCAACAGCTCAGGCGCGATGTTGCCATACCCGACCAGGAAGCCGTCCACATCAAAGGCAGTGTGGAGGAGATACTCATCATGGCACGTGAGGATCTGCAGTTCCGGTCGCTGCTTGCGGATAACGGGGATCTCGGTGTCCCAGCGACGCATGTTGCGCACGCCATTCTTCATGGCGAAAACTCCTGGCTGCGCAGAGATGTCCAACATGGTTTGAAGGCTGTAAGTTGCCTTGGTGTTGTCCGGGTATTGAAACAGGATCAGCGGCAGACCGCTTACTTCATATACGCGCTTGTATCGATCCTGCGGAGCGCCAGGCTGGTATCCAAACCGCAACCAGCCATGACTAGGATATAGAAGGCCGGCAGCGGCACCAGCCTCCTTTGCTCGCTTAGCCTCTAGGGCGGCAACCTCGGTGCCTTCTCCGGTGATTCCTGCGATGATGGGAACCTTGTTGTCGACGGACTTGACAAAGGCTTTAATGACTGCGACCTGCTCGTCCTGGGTCAAGAAAGTGCCTTCGCCGGCATGGCCAAGCACCACAAGACCTTTCACACCGGCAAAGTTGCCCAGCCAGGAGCCCAGCCGTTGGATGGCAGGGTAGTCGACGTCCCCGGTGCGGGTGAAAGGGGTTACGGGGGCGGGGGTGAGACCCCGGACGTTAAAGCCGACAGAAGGAGCAGAACCCATTGTTATAATGATTTTTCTTTCTCGAATTGAAGATGGTGGCGAGTGAGTTGGTTTGCTACTCTTTCACCAGAGAGCATACCACGAGAGGTAATACTAGTTTATATAATGAATCTTTCCGAGGCTCAAGCATTGACGACTTGTCCAGGTTCGCGATTATGAGTACCGAATAATTCCGAATAGCGAATATCACGCCTCTAGTTCGTAAGTCTGGTTGTTGCTGGCGCTCATGTGGCTTTGATTTTCTCCGAGCAGCCACCGGAAACTCTGCCGGAAACGCTCGGAAGTGAACCGGAGACAATAAGCGGGATCCCGATATTGATTTGGCAATTTGATTCGATCTAAGGAATCTGAGGGCAGTCCCTACGCCTAGTCAGTAATAGACCGCTCCACTCAATCAGCCTCTTGCGTCTAAAGCTCTTTTCAACAAGCTAGTCACTGGTCACTCAAGCCAAGTTCTCCGGATGTTTCCCCAGAATTTCCTTCTCCAGGCCAAGCCATGACAAACACAGGATTTTGTGGGGTTGACGGAACCGACGAACAGGACATCAGGAAGTACTTAAACCTCATATGCCCGAGGCATCTCTACTATCGGTACCGGGCCAAGTCGAACTGGTAGAATCCTGGGTATTACTCGAGAGCTCAACACGTTACCAACATGAAGCGCGGCCCAGATCCAATTGATCCTGCCACCCTCGAGAAGGAGGACGCCATGCATTTAGAGTTCAAGGTGGACAATAGGATGGCTCGTGAAGATGCCGAATTCCTGAATAACTTCCCTAAAGACAAGAAGAGGGCAGTGATTCGGAAGATCGATGTAAGACTTCCTTGCCGCGCCAACCTGCTACTGATGGAATTCTGACGATCCAGTACCGGCTTGTCCCGATGCTTGTACTCCTATACTTGATGGCCTACCTCGACAAGACAAATATCGGAAATGCCAAAATCGAGGGACTTCTCGAGAGTCTGAACATGACGGGCGTTCAATACAACGTAGCCGTATCGATCTTCTTCATCCCATTCGTGTTGGCTGAGGTGCCCAGCAACATGATACTTCACCGCTTTAAGAAACCCTCTATGTACATGGGTGGGCTCGTCACGGGATGGGGAGTAATCATGACCTTGACCGGCGTCGTGCAGAACTATGCAGGCCTCATAGCTGTCCGTTTCTTCCTTGGCCTTTTTGAGTAAGGGAGCGACAACACTACGTCTAAACATTACCAGTACGGCTGCTGACTGATATCACTCAGGGCCGGGTTTCTCCCCGGTGCGATTTTGATCATCAGCAAGTGGTATCTGCCTAACGAGACCCAAACCCGTATTGCGATTCTTTACACCTCGGCAGCATCTGGAGGTGCCTTTTCCGGGCTGCTAGCCTTTGCTATTGCCAAACTGGATGGTCTGGGTGGATATGAGGGTTGGAGATGGGTAAGTACGGCTTCAATCTTCTACCGTAACTTTCTCCTTTAGTATAACCGCTCAGAGATTGACTGGTGGCAAGATTTTTATTCTCGAAGGACTGGCCACCGTGTTTATTGGTGCATTATGTTTCACTTTGTTGATTGACTCTCCGGCCCTTTCCACTAAGTGGCTGGATGCAGACGAGGTTAGATATTTGGAGCTGCGCCAGCAAAGTCGACGAATCACCAAGCCCAGCGAGTTTCGCGAACACCATTTTGACAAAGAGTTATTATTTTCCGTGCTCACAGACTGGAAGATATACCTGCTTATTCTCGCGAACTGGTCGAACGCCGTACCCAATTATGCGATGAAATTCGCCATGCCTCAAGTCATCAAGAACATGGGGTATACATCCTCTAACGCCCAGTTATTAACAACCCCACCTTACATTCTTGGGGCTGTATCTGCCTTTGCCTTCTCCATATTTGCGGATCGATATACTTGGCGAATGCCTTTTATCATAGGGCCGCAACTTTGTCTTCTCGTTGCATTCGGCATCTTGTTCTCAATGAGCGCAGACATAGTCAAGAACGTGGCCGTCTGTTATTTTGGTTTGTGCTTCGCATGCTTCGGGTGAGTCGAACCACCTCCTTGTGGTCTCCAAGGGCGGAAATCTGACAGTCTGGACCCAGCATGTATCCCATCCTGCCCGGAGTGAACGCTTGGAACGTAGCAAACTCGCCGGATCCCGGCAAGCGGGCTATTAGTATCGGATTTCTGGTTTGTGTTGGTAATATTGGCGGTCTTATTGGCAGCTACATTTACTTGGAAGAAGAGGCACCTGAGTACCCCACCGGGTACGGCACTTCCCTTGGATTTGCCTCGGTAGGCATCATGGCTGTGATTGTCCTCGAACTCATACTGCTGAGGCGTAACAAGCAGAAAGCCCAGCTATCCGAGGACGAGATCCGACAGCAGTATAGCGATGGGGAGTTGGATGGTATGGGCGAGAAGAGTCCATTGTTCAGGTATGCATTGTAGAGACATCAACTCATCGACTTCGAAGGGCTTGTTAGTTGGCGATGGTTTGGCTGCGACGGGGAAGCCACGAATGCCGGCCAGGAGGCACTCACGTTTGATGAGTATTACTGACAAATGATTCTAAGCCTCAACCAATGACTATTATTTAACCATGCCGCCGCCGAACACGGCCAGAGTCAATGCTCAAAGGAATGGTGAAAGTGCCTCTCGTATCCATTTTCGCATCATTTCGTAACACTTCCCACCCCATCCTGATCTTGGCTTGCTCCGTTCCATTCTGTTCCTCTTGCGTGTGGGCACCAAACAACCGTAAGTAGTTGACATTAACGGCGATAGGCGGGGGAACGGGTACGCGTAAGTCACCCACCATTACCCACGCTAAACTTGGGCAACCTGCGGGTTACTCACGAAAGTTGTACGATAACACTCGATATATTATATAAAACGTAAAGTTCAAATCCAGATTTGGTTATTTGTGTGAGAATACGGTCTCCGTTATGTGTTGTTATAGAAGAAGCGTGGGAGTAGCTAGGTGGCTACGTACATACAAATTGCCTCACTAAAATCAGACCCTACTGTCGTTTCGAATCAGAGTGTCCCCGCACCACTTAGCTTTTGAATCACACACCCTTTTTTGTATGGGCCTCTTCAGAACGCGTATAATCCTTCGACAGAAACACAACAACAACGCGTTAAAACTGATTTAATAAGCGATCCGTACGATATACGATATATCGAAACGGTTAAAGCGTTAATTAGCGCTAATCCGAAAGCCAAATATGGTAAACGTTTTATAGCCGTATAAAAATATAACCTATTAGCTTATATAACTAAAAATAGCTTCCTTAACGATAACCTAATTACTGCTTTCAACGTCGATAAACGAACGATTTAACGATATCGAACCTAATATAGGGTAACTGGGCGATTCTTTATAAGAGGCGTTAACTATTATTATAAGAGAATTTTAAGGTTATTCCTTAAAGCGTTTAACGTAAATGTTCTATATTATTACGCGTTATTCCGTTACGTGTTATCTTAGTTAATTAACGTTAGTTATATAAAAGTCGTTAAAAAAATTAACTCATAAACCCGATTTATATTTCGATAAAATGTAATAGTGTTTTGCCGACTATTGCGATATATACGTAACTATTTATACGATATTAGAATCTTTGAAAGTTATTGATTAAGACATTAAAAGGTTAAAAATTAAAGCTGCGTAGGCGGATTTGGGGTAGCGGATACAATATTTTTACGTTATTACTAAATAATTTTTTGATATGTTTGTTTTCGTAAACGAATCGGGGATTGATAAGCGTAATGTTAACCGTCGTTCCGGCTGGGCATTTAAAAGCTTTATTTCTTTCGTACAGTAAGTTTTAAAACGAAACCGTTGTTTTAATATATTACCGGCGATTATAATTAACGGGCTATTAAATACTGTTATATATTAAAAATCTATTATTAGCGAGAGTTTTACCTTGTAACTAAAGAAAAAAATATTACCGTTAATAAACTTATTCCCTGGGTTACGTTCCGTATTAATAATAAATAACGTTAGTTTTTATTATTCGGACGAAATATATACGATATGCGAGAACACTAAAATAAAGTTATAAAATCTCTTTTTATATTTACCTAATTTTAATCTTATTAAAACGTTTGTTAAAAAGCTTACAGTTTAAATCCGTCGTTCCGTTAAATATACGCTTAACGATTTTCTTAACGACGAGCGATTAAGGTTATTTTGTACAAACTGTTACAAATAAGTTAAAAAATAAAAGAAAAAACTAAAGGCCAGTTTAAAACCGCGCGGGCAAATTAAGATTTAATTAATTAATATATATATAAGAAGAAAATAACGTATTAAACGATTACTAAAACATTTTCCGTATTAAATATCCGTATCCGAATTTTTTTAAATTTTCTTTTTATAAATAATATTATTTTTGTCAGCAGTCACAATAATCAAATGCAGTAACCTAGCGTAAAACTATATGTTAATATTGAACTACTCTATAAACGTCTAGGCCAAGCTTCTATTACATATTCAAATCCATGCTTAAAAAGCTTCTTCTAGATAAAAGGTATCCCAGGTTACATCCTGCAACCTAACTTACTAATCGTAAACACCTTAAAGCACTAACTACCAATACGCCCTTTTGCTTTAGGTAATTTCGGCTATTATATTCTCGAAAATTATTAATTAAGTTTTAATTTGTTAAGGTATTAAACTTTTATATCTTCTCGAGTCTTAAGTTCGTTACAAATCGTTCGAAATTAACCTTATTTAGTAATTTTGTAAACTTATCTACTGGGTTAATTTTACTTTTAACGTATTGGAACTTGATATTCCCTTTCTGTACCTCCTGCCGTACGTAGTAATATTCCAGCCGAATGTGGCGTTTCCTTCGGGTTATTTATATTTTTGTTACTTATTTCAGCGTATTTATATTATTTTCCAAAATGGGAATAAGACTTTTTAGCATAAGCTTTAGCTTTATTAGAAAGTTTTTAATTCCGGTAGTTTTAATTATAGTTATTCTTGCCCTTACGCATTTTGCTTTAATAATACATTTAATAATAACGCTTTATAATTTCCAAAGTTATAAAACGGGTACTTTAATTATTAAAAAAACGTAACTTATGATAGATTTTTTTAACTTGTTATTTGTCAAACTTATATTTATTATTCCGAATAAACTTAAGTCGTTATATTTCCAGTATGGATACTTTTTATTTAGATTCCAGTATTAAAATAATAAATTTACAATACTGTTTAAATACTGTAGTAATTATTTAATATATTTTTAAGACTTTAAAAATAAGTTTTTTATAAGTTTAATATAAGTTAACGTTATAAAGGTTATATCCAGTTTGTTAATGTAATTAACAAAGTTAAACTTTTTTATAAAGTTTATATATTTATAAATATTTTTTTATTAATTACGTCTTTATGCCTTATTACGTATTATGAATAGTTTTTAACAAATAGCGTAAAGTAATGCTGTATAATATTTAATTCTAATAACTTTCATAATTTTTTAATATATTATTATTAATTTAATTTAACGTATTTAATAAATATCAAACGAATAATTCGTACGTTTTAATATTAATTCGCGTTACCTAAATTTTTAATAAGTACGTACTTAATTATTCCGTTAATTATATTTTTTAGGTGTTGTAAGTTAAAGATAATAAATAGGAAATCGTTAAAGTACGAAACGATAACGTTTTTCAATTAGTCGTTATAGTAAATTACGTTATTCGAAATTAATAGATAAATACTTTATTTCATTAATTTTTTTTTTAATTTTGTCTTATTACGTAATTCCGGTTTGCTTTAATCCGTATAAAGAGTTTATTAACTTAATAATTTTATAAGAGAATTAGTTTTTAATTGTATTTTCCGAATATGCGTTGAAATATTTCTTTAATATAGGAAAAAACTTTATGTAAATATCCGTTTTTAAAGTATTATTTAAGTAACTAACCATAAAATCGATTTAAATTATATGTTAATTTAAGGCAATAACTAAAGTTATTAAAGTTTTTTAATAAATGGTTTTTATAATATTAGCTATTCTTTCGTTATAATTAATACCTTTCCGTTCAGTAAATCCTTTAATATTAATACGGGCTTTATATTTTTTTTAATTTCTTTATAAACGTATATTTATTTTTTAATACCTATTTGGCGTTTATAAGGTTCCCGTAGGCCCTATCGCGGGGCGTAAAACAGAAGGTTTTACGTTAGAAGTTTTTTTAATTTTAATTAAACTGGCTTTAAATTATATTTTACGTTTTAGGCCTTTTATTGCTTTTTTTAGCAACGGGCCGTTATTTATTATAGCGTATACGTAATTGTTTATATCGTCGGCATTAGTTAATAGTGGGTGGAAATGGAAGGGGTATAGGTCGTAATTTTTTAAATTGTCGCCCTTTTGGATTAAAACTAGCTTTAGCTTATGCATTAGTTTTGGGGCTTTATTAGAGGCCTTTAAGGCGTATAGTTCGGGGACGGTTTTTTTTTTTGCGTTTTTTTTTTTACGTTTAATTTGTTTGGTTTCCTAGTTCGTATCGTTTTTTGAAACGACGTTATAGTTCTTATTTTTTATTTTAACGCTTTGTTGTATTTGACAGTGGTTTAAACGTTTTTATACGGGCTGCGGGAGTGATTTAATGATATTCTTGGGGCTAGGGGGTTGTTCTAGTTTTTCCAGGTTTTTATAAATAGTGACGTATGGTATTGTTAATAATCTACCGCCTTTTAGCAGTTAAACCTTGTAGTTGTATATGTTTTAATAATTTAGTAATATTTTTTATATTTTTTAGGCTGTGAGTTTTTTTTAATTTAGTTTTGCAATTTTTATCGATTAATATTATATACCTGTTATTAAGAATACAAATGTAGTTATGATTAGGTTTGTAATATTTATTAACTTTAAATACGTTTTAAAGCGTTTAATTAGTATTATATCCCTTATTATTAATTCTCTAATTCGGCTAACGTTATACGTTATAGTTTTAATTATAAGGTGTCAGCAGTCACAGTAATCAAATGCAGTAGCCTGGCACAAACTGTGTGTTGATATTGCTCTAAACTACAAACGTCTAAACCAAGCTCCCATTACATATCCAAATCCATGCTCAAAAAGCTTCTTCTAGATAAAGGGTATCCCAGGCTGCATTCTACAACCTAACCCACTAACCGGGAGCACCTTAAAGCATTAACTACCGACACGCCCTCTTACTTTAGGTAATCTCGGCCATTATATCCTCGCAAATATTAACTAAGTCTTAATTTATAAGGAATTAAACCCTTATATTAATTAATTTCCTATATCTTTTTAAATCCCACATTCGTTACAAATCTTTCGAAATTAACGTTATTTAAAAATTTTGTAAACTTATTTACGAGGTTATCTTTATTTTTAACGTACTAAAAGTAAATATTTCCTTTTTATACCTCTTACCATACGTAATAATACTTTAACTAAATATAACACTTTTTTCAAATTATATAAATTTTTATTACTTATTTTAACGTATTTATAATATCTTCCAAAATAGGAATAAAACCTTCCGGCATAAATTTTAACTCCGTTAAAAAATTCTTAATCCTAATTACCTCCGTTATAATTATTTCCGCTTTATATATTTTGTTTCAGTAATACATTTAATAGTAATATTTTATAATTTCGAAAGTTACAAAATAAATATTTTAATTATAAAAAATACGTTATCTGTAATAAACTTAACCAATTTGTTATTATTTACAAAACTTTAATTTATTACTCCCAATAAGCTGAAGTTGTTATACTTCCGGTACGGGAGTTTTTTATTTAAAATTTAATACCGAAATAAGAAATTTATAATACCGTTTAAATATCGTAATAATCGTTTAATACATTTCTAGTATTTTAAAAATAAATTACTTATAAATTTAGCCTAAATTAACGTAATAAACGGTATATCTAATTTGTTAATGTAACTGGGAAAATTAAATTTCCTTTTAAAGCTTACGTTTTTATAAATGTTTTTTTATTAATTACGTTTTTATGCTTTATTACGTAATACAAGTAATCTTTAATAAATAACGTAAGTTATTTCCGTATAATATTTAATCCTAATAATTTTAATAATTTTTTAATACATTATTATAAATTTAATTTAACGTTTCCAAAAAATATTAAACGGATAATTTGTATACCTAAGTATTAATCCGTATTACTTAAATCCTTTATAAGTACGTCCTTAACGATTTTAATAATAATATTTTTTAAGCGTTAAAAATCGGATCCTATAAGTAGGAAATCGTCGACGTACGAAATAACAACGTTTTTTAATTTATCGTTACAGTAAATCGCGTTATCTGAAATTAATAAATAAATACCTTTTTTCGTTAATATATTTTTAATTTTTTTAATAAATAATTCCGGTTTATTTTAAGCCATACAAAAAATATATTATTTTGATAATTTTCTTAAGGTAATACTAACCTATTTCTTTATCTTTTAAGTACGTATTAAAATATTTTTTTGATCTTAAAAATTACTTTATGTAAATATCCTTTTTAAAATTATTATTTAAGTACGTAATAACAAAATCGATTTAAATTATATGCCAGCTTAGGGCTATAATTATTATTATTAAGATTTTCTAATAAATAACTTTTATAATATTAACGGCAATTTCGTTATAGTTAATATTTTTCCGGTAAGTAAATCCCCTAACGTAAATACGGGCCTTATACTTTTTTAGTTTTTTTATAACCGTATTTTTTTTAATATTTATTTAACGTCTATAAGGTACTCGTAGCCCTTATTATTTACTATAAAATAAAACGTTTAACGTTATAAGTTCTTTTGAATTTTAATAAAAATAACTTTAAGTTATATTTCGCGTTTTAGGCTTTTCATTATTTCCTTTAATAACGGGCCGTTATTACCACGGCATACAGCTTATAGCCGTCTTTATCGTCGATATTAATTAATAGTAGGTGGAAATAAAAGGGGTACGGGTACGGGTCGTAACTATTCGGGTCGTAATTAGCTAAATTATCGCCTTTTTAGGTAAAAGCTAACTTCAATTTACGCATTAGCTTTAAGGCTTCGGCCGGGGCTTCCAAGGTGTACAGCTCGGGGACCGTTCTTTTCCGGCGTCCCCGCTTAACCTGCTTAATTTCTTAGTCCGTATCGTTTTTTAAAACGACGTTGTCGTCCCTATTCTACACTCCAACGCCCTGTTTCTAATTTTGACGGTATCTTAAACGTTTTTGTACGGGCTACGGGAGTGACCGAATGATATTTTTCGGGTTAGGGGGTTGTCCTGGCTCTTCCAGGTCTTTATAAACTGTGACGTATAATGTTGTTAGCAGTTTACCGCCCTTTAGCAACCATACCTTATAGTTGTATGTACTTTAGTAACCTAGTAGTATTTTTTTTGCTTTACAGATTGCTAGCTTTTTTGATTTAATGCTGTAATTTTTGTTAATTAGCATTATATACCTGCTGCCAAAAATACGAAGGTAGTTATTATTAAATTTGTAGTATTTATTAAGTTCAAATACGTCCTTAAAATATTCGATTAATATCATATTTTTCATTATTAATTAATTAATTCGGTTAATGGTATGCGTTATAACTTTTATTATACAATCCCAAAAATATGTTAATATCTTTATCTGCGTTATTATTATACGTATTTCGTCCTAAAGGAATTATATACCGCGTTTCGTAACTTCGTTTTAATATTAATTATAAGCGTTAAAAATTACCAATTTAATATTTTCTATTACATAAAAATTCTTATTCTTTATTACGCCGAAATTTTTACCGCCGTTGAAGCGCAAAATTTACATTTTCTTTTTACCTTTTATATCTAATAACAACGTTTCCAAACATTTAATTATCCGCGTAATATACGTATATAAACTTTCTTAAATTTCGTTCTTAATTTTAAATAAATAATACTCCTTATAACGCGAAAATTTATTTGTAATAAGCTCGAAATAACCGCTATTTTCGACATTAACAAGTTTAACAGTTTCTATATTACATTAAATAATTTTTCCTATATACGTTACTTTCTTTTATAAGTTAATAAATAATATTTTCCGTATTTTTCTTTCGTCGTACGCGGTATAAGGACATAATTTTATAATGTTAGGGTTTAGGTTTATCCTTATAAACCTTTTAATGGTCTAAATTAATTTTTAATACTAAGATGGCAAAAACGGCGGTATCAAAAAATAATTTTCTTTATAACTTCCTCTGTTATAAAAACCTTACCATCCCCAAATGCTCTTAAAAAGGTTATTCTTAAGTCGTTAGCTAGGTTACCGCCGTTTTTCTTACCGAATAGCCCCCCTAGCCCGTATCCCTATTAATTACCGTTTAGGGACTCCGGGCCCCGAATAGTAAACTTTAACTTCCCATAAAGCCATAAAAAAATCCTCTCCAGGGAACGTTAATAGTTATCAATTTAGTCCTATTAGGGCTAACTAAGGTATTTTTATCTAGGTAACCTTCTTTTCTATAAAATACCTTCTCAGAAAGTACCTTTAACGGGAAGTTATTAATATGTAACGTATATTTTATTATAATCTTGTTATTTTCTTTATAAAAGCCCTTTAAAGGCTATTTCACAATACCGATAAAAGTGGTAACTATAAATCCTCCGCTTATTATGATATGAATTTCTTTAAATCTGATATTTAATATCGAGTTTTCCTCGAAATCGCTAATGTTGTTAGTAATATTAACGTTCGCACCTTAATCCCAAAATAATTTGTCTTTATTATCTTCCATAAATAAATACACATACAAAAGCATGGCGCTGCCAATAACTGTTATCTCAATTGCTTCGGGGCAGTTAGCCACCTGTGGCTCAATGCGCTCAATCACCTATAGCTTAACAGTAACTCTAGCGCCATTGGTCTTTGTAACTTCAGGACTCTTAATCGGCTAAAGCACAGTACTTTCGGTCGCCTGCAGCCGTAGCTCAGGACAGTCGGTTCCCTATAGCTCAGGGCTCTGAGTCGCCTGTAGCTCAGTGCGTTTAGGGCTTTTAATCTTAGTGCAGTCGGTGCAGTCAGCTGCTGCAGCTTTAGTTGCTTCAGCTGCTTCAGCGCTTTCGAGCACTAAAGCCACGGTGGTGTCAGCCTTCTGAATCTTCCCATCATACCACCGCATAAGGTACTGAAGCTGTTGTTCGTCGACGTGGGCGCTGAAGGTCTTTCCGTCTAAACGGTACAGGTCTCTCAGGCCCTTAGGGATGAACTGCTCCTCGCTCTGTCCGCCACTGCGGGTGTTGCGAGAGCTGTTGCTTCGGTTGTTCTGACTGCTGTTGCCACTGTTGTTGCGCTGGCCACTATTCTGACCTCGCTTTCCTTTCTTGCCCTTGCCGTTCTTGTCCTTCTGTGGCTCAGGGCAGTCCTTCGCCATGTGCCCATACTTGCCACAGT